>UFQX01000201.1:869841-1107517 GCA_900497675.1 Arapaima gigas | reverse complement strand
GGGGGGGGGGGGGGGGGCGGGGGGGGGGGGGGGGGGGGGGGATAAAGAGGAGCCCACTAAAATAAAGCTACTTACTGGGGAACTGGAGCGCTAACACATCTTCAGATGACACCACACAAAAAAAGCCAAAATGACAGCCTGCACCTTTTTTCTGCCATATAAAACTTAGCAGAGTCACTTTACTGCTAAAAAAAACCCCTTTTTCTTTTTTTCCTTTTTTTACACACCAAAAATTGGAGGAATTTATATGTGTCCTTCAAAATGCATAAAAATCCACAAAATCCCATGGAGGAAAGACCAGCGGTAAACCCCAGTAAGAGCAGTCAAAGAAACCTGCTGAGTTCACAGGATTATATTTTGCTTTTGGGACTGTCAGCTGTGACCCCCATGCAAACAAGCCCATACCCAAGTACAGTATTTCCCCTATTATAAAGACAGGCATTTCCACTAGCAAAAAGATACTGTACCATGCGGGTATTGTGTTTGTTTTGTTAACGCGAAGGTATGAAAAAGGGAAAACAATGTTGTCAGTATACTGTGTTTGTTACGCTACTGCGCATTAATTTATTTCAATAGGCAGAACGCTTTATAAAATGTATGTATCACTGAATAATTTATTTGCTTAGCAGAGAGTGTTATGCAAATTCACTCACACACAGAGGCGTACGCTTAAACTGTTTTTTCTTTTTTTTTGCTGAATACTGTAGTTGAAAACTACAGTAGATTTTAAATGCAACATTTCTCAAGGCTAAAGCAGTAGATTTGAACTGGAAATCTTTAAGCCATGTCTGCAGCAAATTCATTCCATGCTGACATGACATATTTAGTGATGCGTGAACTTAGAAGTTTGTACAAGGTGAAGAGCTCATGAGGTGGCGGGCATTATATAGCTGTGAGGTCATACAGTATGAGTAAGTGGAGCAGCACAGTGGTGCCACACAGCTCCAGGGCTGTGCATTTTGCACATGGTTTCAAATCTGGACCTGGCTCAGACTATGTGGAGTTTGCTTGTTCCCCATGTTCCTGTTTGCTTCCTCCAGGAGCTCCCACAGTACAAAAACAAGAGTTTTAGATAAACTGGTGACTCTGAATCGCCTGTAGCGTGTGTACGTGTGAATATTTGAGTGCATCACGTTGCTCTGCTGGAAGAATAACTGAAGGGGGTTTCCTTTGGTGTTTCTCACATCAAGTCATCATTTCCAAAGCTTTCAGCAACTAGTTAACTGCATGTGCCTTTGGACAAAATCACCTGCTAAAGAAATAGATGTATACAGTATATGTAATCAAATTTGGTCATATTGTTAAAGGTAGCACTTACTTGCTTCGTGTTTGTTAGCTCACAAGGCATATCTGTCATCCCTGCCACAATTCCAGCCCCTGTAAGCTGTAAGAAATGAAAAAAAACATTACTCTAGAGTTAGTAGTTGATCTATGTATGTATGTATGTATGTATGTATGTATCTATCTATTGAGCAATACTGGCAATTGCACAGATTTTCTTTTACTACACCAGTGGATTTAACAATGAGGAAGCCTGACCTGGTAAAGTATATAGCCAACACTTTCATAGTCTCATTAAAAAGTAAGCAGAAAAAAATATTAATTTCCTTCATATGTTAGTAGCAAAATAACACACAGCAGTTAAACAAAAATTAAAACACGGGCCTAAGTGCTTTGTGATGTGTTAATGGTGATTATGGTGAATGGTGTGGTAACAGTGCAGCGTTGCTCCAATAAAGTGTAGTGTGCTCAGAAAACTGTTTCTCCTCACACTTGACTGCTTTTACTGCAAAGCTACTGGGCCGGTCTTTGTAAATAAGCATATTCTTTTCTCACAGTGTCCACACACACCTGTCCAATTGTCCTGAAGCTGCAGGCAAACATGAGAAATACACTGGAACTTTGAATTTTTGAGTAATTCACTAATGTCAAATCTCTACTGACAACACAAGTAATGCGAGGTCAAAGCCATCGGCTTCAGTTAACACGCGTGTCGAAGTTGAAAGTCTTTTCCCCAGTCACATCATCTCATCTCAACACAAACTAATTCTGCTACAACTTAAGGGTAGAAATACTATCGACTGAAGCAAAACAAAACTAGTCAGGTGTGCGCTATTGTTATAGTTTTAATGCTACATTTACTTTTAAATTGCTACACTCATTTGTGCATCATGTTGAACCCAAATAAAGTTAAATCCAAGTAAAAATGCTTGACTTAAATTATACGATTAGTATCTCAACAACATGCCTCAAATGTCAAAATACATCCATCATTTCTGTTTACAGAAACCCACTTGTCCAGACAGCCATAATCTGTATGATCCTTTCAGCATTTTGATACGATGTTCTAAAAAATATTAAAGAAAAAGAGCTGAGATATTTGACATAAATGTATGCAGATTATTAGTAATTACCATGTTATTTTTTTGTCAACTGCAATGTTGAATTGATGCAGTTAAAATGATTGTGACTGCAGGGTTTCAATTCCACTGCTGGGTTAAGTGCTTCAATTTATCCACTAAAAGAAACTGTAAGGAAATATTTTTTTGTTTTCCGTCTTTTATTTTAAATATGAAACACATTGAAACACAAGCAATACAGGTCCAGTACTGCTCCTTACATGGCAATTCATCTGTGCAGAAAATCGTTATTGAGAACTTCACCCAGTTTTTTACATTTTCAGTATTTTCTAACTTGATACTAAACAGTAATTACCGCAAACTATGACAGGACTTCATTTTTTTAAAATAATTCCAGCATAAACTGATGTCTGATTAAGAATTTTTTTCTTTTCTAAAGGCCATATTATCACATGTTAACGAAAGATAAGTTGCGATACCTTTAGAAAATCACACTGAACTTGCTGGCAGCTATTGGCTATAAACGACCAAATCCTTCAGGGTAAATGTCTGCTTTGGGAAGATAATGAAGAATTACTGAGCATGTGAACCTGAAACCCCTGTTTGCATTATTTTTAATTACCTGTCAGAGATTCTGGCAGCTATAGTCATAACAAATGTCACCGCTCAGCTAAATGCTTAAAGCACAGACAATTTGGCCAGGTCATCTGGATATTGACAAGAAATATATATATATATATATATTTTTTAAATACATTTGTTGGCTACCCAGAAACTGACTTTCTGGGCCGCTTGAGGCACAGACCCATTTTACCCGATACTCATAAGACATCCTGTGAAGATGTCTGCAATAAGCATCTTCACGTCAACTCACTGGAATACTCTGGAGTATTTAAAACCAACAGTCATGACTTTTCTTGTCCTAGACCACTTAGTTGTGGAACAATCCTAGTGAGAACTTCTGAATCCCTTCCAAACTTTGTGAAAACACCTTAGGCAGCATTACACTCCAGATACACTGTTGTTTTACCCTACTGTTTAACCTCTCATGACACTTACACATTGCATTTGCTGTTGCAAACTGGTCTGTTAGCATGGATACCCCTAGATGCGTGTTTACATTTAAATGTATCTATTTAGCTGATGCTTTTCTCAAAAACCAAAAAAGGTTTGTATACTTAATTTACCAAATTACACATTTGAGATTTAGTTTTGAGGTTTAGTTGAACAATGTGTGGCAAGTTCCTCAAGTATACTTGAGCAGGAGGTGAGAATATAGGTCCTTCAAGTGCAAGGCAGCAGCTCTAACTACTACACCACCTGCTGTGGCCTTTCTCTTAAACATGCAATAAACTCTCACTGCAATAAACTTTAAAATTGAACAAAAATTCAAAGGAAAACATTGATGATTGTACTTGCAATGTCTGTTTATGTGCTAATTCAAAGATGTTTAGGACAAAAAGCATATGTAAAATATATAAATATTAGCATGATATTAAAGGAAACCCACTTGTATGAGTAAGTATGAGTCTCCTTTAACACATTTCTTTATAAATGTTTCTAACAGCCAAAATCTGCTTTGTTGTATAAAACAGAATCAGCTGTTTACATTTTCAGTGCTCCTAAGGAGAAAAGTAAAAACTGATTTAGCTGAAAATATTCCTGATATCCTGTGCAAGATGTCAGCGCAAAATGTGTAAATGACCAGGACTCATCCATGGGAAATTAATATCAATCTACAAATATAGACTTTTGCCCTGAAATCACAGCATCCATTGTCAGAGACCTTTTAGAATAAGATCAGAATACATTGAATTTTGAATATTTAATATTACATGGCTGCAAGTGTTGGAAAGCTTTCAATTAGTAGACATGAAATGTGAGCAATGTGGTCTAATAAAGAGCTGAACTTGGGCAAATCAACAACAAAAGATGATTTCAGAACCTAATTATATCTCAAACAAACAAGACCCACTTGTTTTATCTCAATGGTTATTTATTAAAGATAAATTAAAGATAAATTTGCATATTGGTTGCCCCTTAGTGTGTCACATCAAGTTTATCGTGATTTATATAAATTACCACCCTTGCAGCTGAGTGTGGTACAAATATCTGGCAGAAAAAAGATGAAAAAAATTCAAGCAAGCTGTGTATGTCCTGGCAGTGACAGTTCTCAATTCCCCTGGATATAAATAATAAAACATATGCATTGTAAGTCATTTACCACCAATCTGCAAAATATTAGTAACAACTGTGCCTTATGAGCCATGGATAATGTTTCATTCTGCAGTATATGAAGACACCATAAATAATATTAGGGCTTCAAACATCAAGTTAGATGCCATGAATAATTATGCTGAAGTGCAACTGTGATATTTTAATTACATGCAATAGATTAATACGCATTTTATTCTTGCAAATGCAGTTTTCTTTTTTGACATTAATACCATTATATGCTACACAGAATCTCATGTCTCTCAGCCAAAACTTTGTTGTCTTTCCACAGTAGAACCTCTTTGACTGGTTCTGGGGACCTATTGGATTCTCTATGTTACTTCCTTAGGTTCCTTCGTACTCCTTTCAGTCCTTTTAATTGTACACCATATTCTCGGTTGCCTGTCAGCCATTTCCTCAAGGATAAACAAACATCATCTTGCTCTCAGTTATTTGCTGTTTCATATTTGTGATTCAAAACTGATTTGCAATAGTGCATCAGTCTCTTACAGTTTGGTAACCTGTACTTACCTCCCATTTTTCCCCTGTGTAGATCTTACATTCAAAATTGTTCTCGAAAATATCACCGTCCTTACGACCAACAGCGGAAAACCTCAGTATGACCCAACAGCCACGTCTCTTCACGTACTTATACCTCAATGACTTTCATCATCTACCAGATCTAGTCACTTTTCTCCCCCATCAAAGCCCATTTTACAGACTATTCCCCTCGGCTTTTTAGTTTTGTTACAGTGCCTGTAAACAGTGTTCACTCCATTGGACTTCTTTAAGTTTTATTGTTTTACATCAGTGAATCACAGCCCATTTAAGTAAGTTTTTTGATCAACAGAAAGTGTTAGTGGCAGAGTGTAAATAAGTGACCACAAATCTGTTTTGAATTAAAAAATACAATAGAATAAATATTTTAAAAAAACAAAATAACTGAGTGCATAAGCATTTAACCTTTCATTTCAATATTTAAGAGTCAACCTTGACAGCAACTGCAGCACTGAGTCTGTCTGGATATGTCTGTATCACCTATGCACATCTCAGGTGGTTTGAGGCAGGACAAGAAGTCCAAACACAAAGTCCAAGCTACACAGAAACGGCTTAAAAAAAAAACAAAAAAAACATCAATATCCTGGAGTGGTCAACTGAAAGCCTGGACCTAAGTCCAGTTGAGTATTTATGACAGGACTTAAAAATTGAGCTTCACTCATGGTCACCATCCAACTTGACAGAATTTGAGAAATTTTGCAAAGAGGAATAAAACAGCAAAACAGTAGTGTCAAAATGTGTAAAAGCCTTGAGTCTTAGCAAACAGACCTAAGGCAATAATTGCTTCATAAGGTAAATATTGATGTCAAAGGGTGAATACTTAAAACTCACTCATTTTGTTGGTGTTAATTTTGTAATTTGTAATTAATTGAAAAATAATATATTGACTTTGTAAAAATGCTTTTCCACCGTGACACCAAAGATTACTTTTTGATCATCAGTGTCCAACAAGCCTACTTAAATCCATGTTGATCCAGTGTTGTGTTTTATGTTTATGTTTATCTCTAGGTAAGAATACTAGATCTCTCAGTATCTCCTTTCCATTTCCTCGAAACAAAAGAGAAAAACTGTTCGTCAGAGAAGTAACACCAATTCACAGTGATTTATTACAAAAGTGCTCCACTGACATGGAGAATGCAACCTTTTTGAAGCATTAATTTGAAATTTGAAATTTTGGTGATTGATTTTGTACGGAGGAGCTGATTGTCAAAATACATGTTTTGTTCTGTGACTGTGATCCTGATACGTTTGACACAGATGACAGCGGTCACTCTTCAAAGAGCACACATAAATCTTGCGTGATCCCAGTGAGACTACAGGAGTTTTTATGTAGCCTCGGAGCTCCCAAAAACACAACAAACATGCATGTTTCCTATTTCAGAAATAGGTGACCATCATACCCATCAAAGAAAACCCCAGTTGAAAAAACTGGGGCATCTTGCATTTTCACAGACATTCATACGTTTTCATCGAGAAGAAAGTCCTGCTACTGCTTCATTGCCATCAAAACCTTTTCAATGTTCACCTAGTTAATGGAAGGAAGTTCACTTAAGCCTTCAGTGTGAAGCTCGACTTGACATCTTCAATTTTGCTGTTAAACCAAAACCAAAACTCTCTTTTTCATAAGGTCATGAAGTGTAGCCTATTCACCCTGACACACAGCAAAGAAATGCATTTTAAAGCTTTTGTCTACAGTTGAAGTTCCTTCTGTAAATATGTGGATGTCTGAAGTGTTTAACTTGCTTCCATTTGAAAAATTAACATTTGACCTACACTATAATTCAAAACAATTTTGGAGCATCTGAACACCATTCTGGAAGTTATTAGACAATGTCGTATGACCTTCTGACACTCAGTATCCATCTGACCGCCAGTCCCTCTCAGTAGATGGCAGTGCAATGTCTCAGTCCACTGTGTCTGCCTGTATATATTTCAGTGAACAATAAAAAGTAAGCATCTAGCTGCATTATCCTCTAGCACCACAGTGAAAAGCCCTAAAGACAGCAGAAAAGGTCATTGTAAAGAACAGCTAATCTTTATTCTTGCATTTCACTGCACAAAAAACACAAGTTAAATTCTGGAAAATCACAAATGGAGTGTAAGCTTCCTCTCCATGTGCTTTCCTTTTGCGAGGGACCTTTTATTTGGTTGAAGAAATCAAATGACAAACACCTAATAAGAGCTCAATCTGAGGAGAAGGGTCAATATTCAATTCAAAGGTTAAGCCATCTTAGTTTCCCAGCTTGCAGATAATCCTATTGATCTGTTTGCATTTCAACTGAGTCCTGTCCATCTCTTCTGGGACTGGACATAATTGATTCCTCAGAGGATCTTGCAATTAGGCAGACAGGCTGCAATGTGAACAATGTGTTTCTCCTTTGGTCAGTTCCTCTCCTCCTTAGTGTGCTCATACCCACATGTTACCTGTAACCAACCGCTTTGGTTACGGATGGTATTAGAATAAATGTTAGTAGAGTACTACACGTGTGCAGTTTTCTTTACTTGAATTGCTCCAGCACAATGTATTAAAACGCAACTAAAAATTTTACAGTGATTCTAGCATAGATAACAGATAAAAGTGGTGACTCAGGATACTGGTGCTCCTCATGGTTTCTCCTAGGATACTGGTTCAAGTCCAGATCCCTCTGTGGGGTTTGCATATTTTCTCAGTATTTTTCATGGGTTTCACCCGGCTGCTTTACTTTCCTCCTGCGGTCCAAAGACGTGTTTCAGGTGAACTCGGTGCCTCTAATTTGCCCTTAGTGTGTGTGATTTCCCAGCAGTCGACTACCATCTGCTCCAGGATGTCTTATGCTTTATACCCTACGCTGCCCAAGCACAGGACCACCAGGACCCAGCAGTGGACAAGCAGTTATTGCAAACTGATGGGGGGCAGCTAAGCAAACTCTAAATATTTGGACCCTATCCATCTGATACATGTGCACATCTCCACCTGCTTTTAATATTATATGTATTTCATACTGTTTGCAAAATTAAACACTGAGAAGAAAATTAATGTATTTAACACCAAACATCTGCGGAGAGGCCAATGTTATGTTCAGCAGTTTTTCCACAGAGGTTAGTTGAGTAGAAGTGCACTAATACCAGCAATGTAAACAGAGGGAAACCAAGCATGGAGGTGCCTCTTCATCCCTTAAATGGACAGCAGCAATCTAGCTGTATCTCAGGGGGACTGCAGATACTTGTTGAGGTGTGTCTCAGGGGCTCTGCAGTCTGTGTCGCTCTGCTGGCTCATGTTGCTCCTTTGGAAGGCAACAGAATGAATGCTCACAGCAGCCTATTTCTAGGACTCAGTCAGCAGAACTCCTGTGCAATAAAGCAAGGCTGCAGTGTTGTCTTTTTTATAAGAAATTTTAAACGCACACACTGGACATGTGTAGGTTACTTTTTCAAAACTGGAAAAGGATCTGTTGGTTTTGGGACACAAACAGTGCTTTGTTTCATTGCAACACAAGTTTCTTTTTAACCATTCAAGTTAAACTGCAAAAACATGTAAAACCATGTACTTGTTACCACAATCGAAAAGTTGGGTGTCCCATTTCTGGCAGCCATTGGCTGCTGTCTGTTAAAAGATTTGACTTCCAAGGAAATGTACAAAGAACAAAAGGTGAAGAGAAACTACAGAGTCTATTATTCTCCCATAAATGACCATCTTTTTCTTCCATCATGCTTTACTATTTCTACCATCTTTTTATTCTTGTAATTTTATTTTTCCTTCTTTGAGCTGTTTCCCTGAAGGTTGAAGAGGCATTTAGCCCTGTCTTCCATCAAAGATCCCCTGATTTTGCCTAAATTGGAATAATGAATTTAACTATGCAATTTTTCACTTTTTGCAGGACATCAAAATCAGTTTGACAGATTGAAAAAAATATTACTACCCTGTAAGAGCTTAACGTCTTCATGTCTTAAATGCCCTGATCAATGATGAGACATGATGGATAAACCGAATTACAGTCACACTGATCAAACTGAAAGTTTTGGCATTTCTGAAGTGAAGATATCAAATGTATGATACATCCATACCTGTCATCCTACTTTTGAAATACAGTGACTAATGAAGCATTAAGTTGTATTTCTGAATATCAATCCACTACTGACTCAGTACAAGAACACTAATACCATAGAACGCCCCAGAATTACAGCATAAGCTCAGCTCAGATCATTAATGATACTTAACGTCAAAACAAAATTTAATTATTTAATTTAGTTTAATATTAGCCTCTAGGTTTATGTCTTCTTGCACAAACACAGAGAAAAAATGTCATTTTAAATCCAATGGGTTTGACTGTGCAAGAGAGGAAAACTGCAATATTAAAATCAAAATGATTTAAATATTGATTTTAAAGTTGTAAACACACATGTAAAGAAATGCAAGGGGGGACTTTTTTTCCAGGAAACTTTAATCTTACAGTCATTACTGCATATGACATATACAAAGGCATATTGTTTATGGAATTTCCATATTTCCACAACTGGAAGTATGAACATTTTATCTGCCAGATTTTCATACAACCTTGGCTAAGGTCAACAGACAACTAAGAAACAGACACCATGTTTGAGATGAAACAAAAGGAAATATTTATATTTTGTCTACTTCTTATATTTATTATGTACAACATATTCACTTTAAAGGAAGGTAAAATAATAAAAATGTCGTTTTTAAACATAATAGCAGCCCTGTGTAAGGATACAGTTGTGTAAGTAGAAATGTTAAATTATGACAAAAGGTAGTATAGAGTGTAAAAAGTCTTTTGTAAATGGAAGCTGAAAAAGAAATGTATATGTACTGAACAGACACCATCAATGTCTAACATTCCTAACTGTGGTTAATGAATTTTAAATTTTTAATACAAAGTCAGACAAGGGAAATGTATGTATTATATTGCAATCCCTTGAATTAAAATAAATCACATGGTTTTCACCCTAGCAGTTACTCCTGTTATTCTGAAAGAAATGACTCATGAAAGCTGTCCCAGGGCTGCTGCTCTTGCGCCCGTATAATATAACAACCCAGTGTATTACGGCATGTAGAAAGGAGAGCCTGTCAAAGTCTTGTACCTAAGAACTTTCTGTAAAAGGTATCACCCTATATGACAGCTGTGCTTAACTGGACTGAGGGGAACCTGTTAAGAGCTCAGGGGTTTACAGGGTATTTCTTACAGGGTACTGTGTTGTCCCATTACTTACCACAGTGAGTTGAGTCACTGTTCTATGTTTTTTGTTTAATAGTTGAACTCTATAGTGTCGAATGTATTCTTTCTTGCTAACATAGTTAAATAATAAAATAATAAAAATAAAAATACAAATTTACTTTGTATCTTTTCTACCAATCAATGTGACCACATACTGTAGAAAACCAGACCATCTAACAGATCTCTCACAGCGTGGAAAAATAACCACCATATTTCAATTCACGTCTGTATCTCAAAATTGAAATTGCTCAGTTCTATTCAACAGTTTAAGGACCTTAGATAAAATAATGATAGACATCCATCTATTCAATCATCCATTCATCTACTATCATTAGATACTTAATCCAGGGCAGGGTACTTGGTGATCTGGAGCCTATCCCTGAATCTCTACATCACAAAACATCGCGTGCAGTAGTGCAGTATGTGTTCTTGCGAACATGGTTCTTAAAAAACATTTTTTTTTCTGCTACTTCTTCAAACACCAGTGAGACAGACCACATCCTGTAGACAACAAGGCGGTCAAACAGCTCACTGATCACTTTTAAAAATCATGAGCATAAAAAAAAGCCCAAGTTGTATTAAAGAATGCGGAAGAAGTGCAAAAGTACAACTAAGAAGAAAACGATCATATTTTAATGCTTGACACGATTTCGGTATCTGACAATCATTCCAGCATGTAAAGCTAGCTTTACCAAGTTAACAACAATTTTAGTGCCTCGGATAAAATGATAAACTTTCCCTTTCAGTTTTAAAACAGAAGTCTTCCTCTATAAAGTAATTCACATTTTTGGGCAATAAATACAATTTATGGAAATATTAACCGCCCTAATCACCTGACCTTCAGGAGATGCCCTTTTCTTCACTGAAAGGGTCTTGTTTTAAATACTTTTTCTGCTTCCTATGTCAAATGCATGCTATGTATGCCTTATTTTGTGTCTAGTCTGAAGAAAAAAATTTTCGAAAAAAAACCATCCTTACTCAAACTTAGCAGTTAGTAAATAAATGAGATTGAAATTCTTGCCTTCACACAAAACTGAGAATAAAATAACAGCCAAACATTCTTCTTTTGTCTGTAAGAAAATGCTAAGAGCAATTATAGTTCATGAAGTCCCTCTTGGAGTGCATTGTTGCACTGTAAAATTAAGCTTTTGTGCACACTGGTGATGTGCAGCCTAGCAAAGATAATAAAGACTCTGGAGAGTAGAGGGCCAAAAGGTCATCGAAACAAGCCTTAACAAATAACAATTAAAACATCTTTAAAGAGTGTTGGGAAAACAACACCATTAACCCATCCTTCCACGTTGAGGGACAGCAGACAGCAAGCTTGTTACCTGAAGGTTATTAGTTGAACTCTCTGGAGGCGGTGTCAGGCAAATTGCTCCAAAGCACTGCAGCTAAACTGCTGAACTAAAACATACAGCTTTATGTAAAATTAGTTTGGACAGAATTAACATGGTTTGGTAAGTGACAGGTTTTTAACACCTATTGAGTCAATAACGCAGCAAGCAATTTGGTTTCAACACAGTATTTTGTGACAAATGTACACAATGGGGTTCCACATGTGTCCCTCAGTCCTTATAAAATTACATTACAAATATAATTGTTTACATTTTTTCACTGAATTAACCCACTTCTGCTATATATTCGTATTATACAAGGGTGAGTGGAAGGTTTTGAGACCTTTGAGACCATCTTGTGCCGTAGTCATGGAGGATTCCAGGCTGTGTAAACCTTGAGTTGAGTTGAGCTTAACCCCTGTTTTCCAATGGCAGCTGCACGTGATGTTTCTTCAACTGTGCAACAAAAATGTAAACTGAATTTTGTGTAAATTTTGGGGAAAGTGGTCAACGCTTATTACACGTTAAATCAAGCATATGGAACAGAGACAAAGACCAGGGAAGAAAAATGCTAAGAAGAAGTGAATAAAATGAAGTCTGCTGCCCTGAAGACACATTTTTAAGAAGGCTCTGGAACACTGAAAAAAATATACAGAGTGTGAAAGAAGGTACTTTGAAAAGGAAATGGTCCTCAACCCTGAGGAATCTTCAGATGTGGTGGAATATGGCAGCATAACTTTTCAATCAAGTCTTGTAGCTTGTTTTTAACATTTTACTTTAACTCATGTCTGTTTATTCAGTGCAGGGGTACAGCGGTCTGACATCTTGCCTGCATCCACAGGGTGCAACAGAGATGTTTTGATAATTTGGCTTATGATGGTTTATGATGTAAGGAAAGGTCATAAAATCACTGCATATGTCTCACTCTGCAAAGCAAGCAGACACCGATGGCGGAGATGCCATGTAGCAGCAGCAGATTCCACCCTAGTGCCACCCTACACTGAGATTCTATGGTCAAATTCCATGAGCTACTGCAGTTTAGAATAAAAAAAAAACTTAATGATAGTATTGAATCTGCTCTCTCAGGTGTTTGATTAGGCTGTCATAGCAACAGAAAGTAGGAAGCTGTCCCCCGGTGCTGCTTTATGCTAAGCATAATAAAGACTCCCTATGTCAGTACAGTGAGTTTACTGTGTTCTATAATTTTCTTAAATGATCTTTTGAGTGTTTATGTCATGTTTATTGTTGTTGTGTGGACTGCCTGCTCTGAAACAGTAAGCAAGGACAGGAGGCGTGTTGTCAGGACTCTCCAATGCAGAGTTCACTGCATGTGCATGAGGGAGTTCTGTTTGCTGGATTGTGCTCCAGACTGCACAAAGAACATTTAAATTATATATTTTCTTAAGCCACTGTAGGATTTTTGTCCTTGAGTGGGACCCTGTTATGAGGGCTGACTGTACTCTGAAGTCCTGTAGGCAATTTAAAAATGAACTAATATTAGCACCTGTTTGACAACAAACACCAGGACAGATGTACTATTACCACAATCAATTACTGTTTTCTTTATTTAAGAAGATTGTGCTTTTGTCAAAAACAGAGCATTGAGTCCTCTCTTGTGAGACAAGATTGTTAGCATTTTTTTAATAAGTGGTATATATATTGACTGACTTATGAAAATAATACAATACGTATATTGCACTTTCTGCAGACTTCAAATAGTAACTTTAATATAAAGAAATCAGATTTTTCAGAAATCCAAGGAGGACTTTTCTATTCAAGATGCATTTTGCCTTTGGATGTATTGAGAGAAGAGGATCTTCTGCAAAACTTTAACATTTAAATGTTAAAGACTTTAACATTAAACGATAGTGTTATGTTTAAAGCATTACTTTAAAAAAAATCCTTTAACCCAAGAGCAGCTTCCTCTTCAAGATACACTTTAACTTTGGATGTGTGTGAAACTGTCTGGTGGAGGGAAGAAAGTGTAAATCCCTTTAAACATGAATAATAAGGAGAAAAGGATTTGCTGCAGCCAAACTGCTATTCTATTTGTTTGGTTTGCGCTCTTTAAAGTGTTTTATGAAAAACCAAGCATTTGAAATGAATTTAAAAATGTAAGTTAAAAAAACCTTATGTGATTATGTTCAAAGAAAAAAAGCCATGCGAATCAGAGATTCTATTTCATGTTTCACTGTGCCATTGCCTGAACGATCTAAATGGGAGAAATGTATGAACTGAATGAAAGGTAAATAGCATAAAATAATTGGACGGGCAAACGTTGCTATATGCTGGGGATAAATAAATAAATAAAATTTGAAAATTTTTCTTTTTCAATTCTGTAGAATTACTTTACAATCATTACCTACGCTCGAGAATTGGCAAAGGGTAAAAAAGAAAGAAAAAAGAAAGTACACATTTATCAGTCATACGACACACTTGCACTACTCAGCCACCACATTCCATATTTGTTGAAAGCACTAAATTTGCTAGTTGGTGTTTTCCCAGTGAAGGGCTTTGATATGCATCCACCCACAGCTCAAAACAAGGGAGCCCAGGACGGCACCTGACTGCACAGTGACTCCGGCTTGTGGCCAGCGACTTGTTGACTGAGCTAAGCTCCTTATGCTGCACTGCTGTTGCGGGGGCTGGAGGATTAGAGGTGCTTCACCTCAGTCCCACTTCCAACCCCAACCCTCCCACCTCAGCTTCTTCCTTTATCTGCCACCTCTGCACGTTGGCATCACTGTACTATTCATACAGCTACAGTGTACATTACAAAAGAAGCTGACTTCTGTCCACAAAGTTCCTTCCAATCACAGAGAAGAATACATTTCTGTAAGTGTACAGTGTTATAGTGGGTGAATTATATGGGCCTCGGTGAACGCAGTCATAATTAAAAGGCCGATTTCATCTAACCTCCTTTCATCGAAATATAATGAAATGTTGTGTAAAACACGCTAGAATCCTCACTTTACAAACAACTGAGTCAAAGATTATAGAAAATTTTTGGAAGCATTTTCCTGTATTTGTTTTTAATACCATTTTCTCAATGTACCTATTTTGCAAAACTGCAAAGTAAAGGCAGCCTACTTATTGGTCCAATTTATGGATCATATCTACTGCTCTCAAATTGCCATTGAATTTCTATTCAATATGGAATTATGCATTTTAACTGTACTCATTTTAAATTAATTTTAATGCAGTACAAGGTCAGTAAAAATATTAGCCTTACAATTTTTTTTTAAATTTACATACATAGATAGCTGACATTTTTACAGAACCTAACTTACTAATAGGTTGAACAACATTCTCTCTCTGTATTATTAACCTATTATGACTATAACACTAGTAAAAGTGACTTTGGGTTACAAAAAGATTGAGTTAGGAGCAAATTTTCTCTTCCAACTGTGTTTTTCATTTTAGGAGCCAGTGTACATATACAGCATAGACATATAGTGAACAGAACTGGAATGACATTTAAATTGAAATTCAATTTTTTAAACTCTGCTGCATAATTTAGCACAGTTAGATGTTTAAAACTGTGCATGGAAAACATATGTTTACTAACACAGGAATTCCTAGAACTTCCTGCAAGCTCACATTCAGTCGCAGTGAAAAATAAGGTGATTTTCCATCCTCAGCACCGGTATTCCCAAGAATATGAATACTGAGCATACTGCTCCATGCCTGACTTGTCAGCGATTGGTTTGCCCTGAAACTTCATTAAAAGTATGCCACCCATGGATTGAAGACATGCTACCATCAGGCCCTGAACCATGGACACAACCTTTCTTCCTCACCTAAGCTGGGGGTTGGAAGTTCATGGGAATCTATGACTGTGTTAAACTTCACAAGCTCCTGCACAGTAGATGTTCCAAATCAAAGGCCCAACAGATGCTCACATAAAATGCACCAAAGTGGCAGAACACATGGTTCACTGTCATGCTTAGAGATCAGAACTGACTGTGGATAAATTCACTTTTCATGCCACTTAATATCAAACCGCTTTTTACAATGTAAGGCACAAGCTATCAGAGATACAACAAGAAACACACAACTGCGATTGAGCCATTCTTTCATTACCATATGGCAATTCTTGCATTTTAAAATAACTACTTTTTTTCCACTTTGCTGCAGTTTTTCAGCATGCCGTGCGGTGTACAAACACGCAAGGTACCGAACAATCCTATTTAGAACTCATAAATCGGTCTGTGACCTTTCCTTGAAATGCATTAATGCACATAGTTCACGTCGGGGCGCAGAGTGCATAACAATGAGTAGGCTTGCGCTTTTATTTGTCAATCCTAACGCTTGAAAGGGGAACAATGCTGTTCTTTTTAAAATGTCAACATGTCATCACACACTTTGATGAAAGGCAATTCTCATCGTGTGATAAAATGTCACTGTGTAGTTAAGAGGTGCACACTACTATAGCTAGTTTCCAGGTTCTTCTACTTTAAAAACGTCACATCATCTGGAGAGTTTACAAAGTCTAAAAAAAAGGCTTTGGCAGAATGCAATGCAGAATACTAAATAGCAGAAGACTATGCAGAAAGCAAATTTCCAAGTAGGACCTACATCGAGCTGAATTTGTAACTCGTATTACAACACCAGATCACAGTGAAAGATCACAGATGTAGTTCATAACATTCAATATTTTCTTATTGTGAAGTCGTTCATATTTTCGAGCAGCACTGTCGATCTACCATTAGGTTACTTCCTAGAACAGCTGAATGTGTGTTTGCCACTCTCAGCGTGTGTACCCTCTAATAATTTACCAAAAGGAGGTTGTTGAGCTCAAGGAAGCTCAAGTGCACCTAAAAGCCACCTTTAAATCCAGAAGTTTCGTATGTAAATGAACTAGTAAAGGAACTGTTCTGTTATTATTGGAGTTCCTTAAAATATTGATCAGCACTCAACAAGTTATAGAACCTTAGAATACTGATGAGTTAAGCTATATTACAGTGCGTGGCGGTAAAAACTTCTAAAATTATTAATTATTCTATTTCAATGACTACCCCCCCCCCCCGCCAATGACGCTAACAATGGCAATATAACTGAGTAATTACTGTACCATGTTTTTGTAAGTCCTTTACACAAAAAATGTGGCAAAGAGTCAACAGAATTTAAATTTATTCACAGCAAATCTGATAAATGTCTTGCAAAGCAGATGGTTCATTTTCAAGGTCATAGAGTCCTTTTTCACAGTTGCTAGGTGAGAAAATAATAAGGATTAAGATTATGAAAATAATTACTAATAAATGTTTGTTGCTCAATTGTTCCGGCAAAAGAAGCTTAATCTAAGGTATACATCTCTACAAAGGTGTCCTTTGCGTGACACTTTTGAGAGAAGAAAGGAGGAAAAAGAAAATAAACTGATATCAAGTAATTTGCATCATGATGAAGACTGAAGGAGCACAAGATTTTTATGGCACTATTAAAGGTAATAATGAGTTTTGACAACAGTTACGAGGCCAAAACACAGACTAATAAATAAATAAACCTCACACATAGCTGGACCTAAACTTGGAGCCTTGCAAGCAAGACAGACGTCTGTTTCACAGAGCCTGAGGACTTTGCTGGGGTCGGCACTCTGCTGTGACCCATTTACAAGTGCACGCAGTCTGTCCCGAATATTAGAAGGTACATGAGAATCAATTTCCATCATCCTCTGGGTTATTTTAGACTGTAATGAGAACATGTTTTCAACTGCAAGAAATTATTAATAATTTAGCTAGCTGTCATTCTTAGGTCATTCGCAAATGTCATTCAAAATTTCACCTGGTTTTTCCCTATACCGACCGTGTTCTTGGAAAATGACATTGGTAACTCAATGGCTAGAAAGAATTCCAAAGTGACCTAGAAATTTCGTGCTCCATAATTTAACTGCGATAAATAAATAAATGAAGAGACTCTTGAGAATAATTTCCTACCATTAAATGATTTCAGGAAGTCAAATAAGTTAGCAAATGATTGCCTGGGAAATTCCAAACTGTTTTCCCTTCTTCAAACTTAGGTTATGAGCTGGTATAAAAATATTATATCATTATCCACAAAGCAATAAAATAACCTCACTGCTGTGGGGTGCACTGAAAGCTATTGGAGGACTAGCGCAATCCCATGAGTCTGTGCAAATGTAAGCTTCTTCCACAATTCATTTATGCTGTCAGCACCTTGACCCGGTGCCTCTGCAGGATTTCAGGCTGGGATCCGACCTGCTGTGCAGCCAGACGTAGCTTTGCTTACGCTTGAAGCGCCTTACTTTCACCTGCTCTCAGCGTATGCACAGCTCCGAGGAACACTTACAGCTCCAAGTGGTTGTTAAGGAAAGACCTTGAGCTCCAAAAAGACATAACCTCTAGATCCCCATGAGCTGTGTGGCTGCTAAACCCCAAAGAAAATATAAATAGTATTTGTACATCAAAAAGTGAGCCCAGACATAATCACCGCAGGCTACCAACGATTGTATTTACCTGTGCGACGGTATAAAGCAGCCATTTCAGTCATCTGTAGTCTTTTTGAAGTATATTGGCATTGTTGATGGAATGCATTAAGAAAATAACAAAAAATTTACCCTTGCATTAGAGGAAATAAACATCCAGCAGTGTTCCTGCCTAGAAAACAGGACATTTCAAATATTCATTCTCATTCAACCTTAAAATCTCATTTTCAAACAAAAAAAAAATGCAACAATGCCTGTCTCTAATGTAGTGGAATGCACTGATAAGTTAATGGAGCATGAGCATATGGATTTAAGCTATACTATCAATAGCACAAACTGCAATTGAAAAGCCCAGTGACACTGTAAAGCAGGAATTCTTTCCCATTCTCGTCCATCGTGCAAGAACATAGGAGACATGGGAGCTCTTCGGAGAAAAACAAGGATCTGAGTGCAAAAAATATTTTTAGCAGCTTCAGGAAAAAAAACATGATTTGTTAGACTGCATTTTAATTACCTGTCACCCATTAACTTCAAAGCACCACTGACAAAAATATAAGTTTTTCTCTGGATGTTTTAAGTGCACTGCCTGGCGCACTCATTAAAAACAAGCTCCATTTCTCATTCGGGTGGCTCTAGTACATCAACATTTATGTCAACATTTTGTCCATTGCATTTTCTTTTTTATTTTTATTTACTTACCTTCTCTTGGGCAGATTAATGAAAAATTCCTAATTAAATTGTTAGTGAATGGGTTTGGTCTTTTAAACGATTAAGCGCCAGATCCTTGGAAGCAAAAAAGTTCCAATTAAAAGAGAAACACAGAACGCTGCTCTTTTTTCAACAAAAAATTCCCACGTACACTTTATTGCCTCAGCTTGTGCACTGGTTATGAAAGAGCCACTCTCACAAGATACAGCTTGCTTATATTTCAGGCTATTCAGTCTAATAAAATCAGACTGTGATTTTATTAATACTTTTTAAACTTAAACTGCATGAAGCCCAAGACACAATACAGCTTGTTTTTAATATCCTGTATTAGCATGGAATTAAAATATGCCAATTAAAGCAAAAGAAAAATTCAGAATATCAGAGGGGAAACTTCACCAGCTGCCATCTGCTTTGAAGATGTCAAAAACCACGTTTTAAAATCCGATATTGCGCACGTCATTGGCGTTTGCCAAAGCATGGACCATCGGCAGTCAAAAGTAGGGAAAATCTTTTGACCTACAGCTGTAGTACCTTGAGCTTTAACTTTCTTAATTCTTCTTCTTCTTCTTCTTCTTCTTCTTCTTCTTCTTATTATTATTAATATTAATAATGATGATAATAATAATAATAATAATAATAATAATTACACATTTGGCAGATTTTTTTCTTTCTCCAAAGGAACTTACATGCTAATATACTACAGTACCTACAATTATTTACCCATTTACACAACTTGTTAATTTTTACTGGAGCATCTCAAAGGCACAGAAGTAGGAGGTGGAATTCTACTCAAGGACCTTTGAGTGCAAAAGTGACAGTTCAAACCATCTGCTACCTACACCAACTGGATAAGAAGTTCATAATTTCATACCCACTGGCTGATTAACCTGTAAACCATTACATTTTTACCATGAATCATTTCCCTGGCATTGCCTTGGCTTTATTTAGATCTATATATACTATGTGCTGTGCACCTCTAGCATGAAAATGTCAAAGTATGCTACTCCTGCTCGTGTGCAAATATGAGGTCAGAGAAAGGTTTAATTATACTATAACTGTGTGCATGTTTGACCCAGTACCGTAAATTATTCATGTTCTTAAAATCCTAGAAGTAGCAGGGCATGATCTCAAGTGCTTTGAGACCACAGACCAGCAGTACATCAGCTGAGTCTAGAGCATCATTCACGAGTGAAATACAGTAATCACTTTCACACTACGTTCAGAGCAGATGACAAAACTATACATTCCCACAAGTGCACATATACATTTTAGGGAGCCGTATATATAATAATGCCATCACTGCCTGATGCCTTAGGAGTAAAAAAAAAAAAAAAAACGTTTCAAATTAAGCCGACAGTGCACGTACTGTATTCTGCATTTGGGTATTGTGAATGGCAGAATAATTTCCTCTGAAAATAATTATTGCTAAAAGTAATTCAGTGTTACCACAGCAACTGTAGAGGAAAAGGAAATATAAATGCTCAGTAAAGCACATTTGAATGTGGGCCAGTCAAAGGTCTGAATATTTTACTTCCTGAAACACAAAGTACTTCCAAATCCATAATTAAAATAGTAAGAGATGGGTGGAAAACATTATTTTTTCTTTTGTTAACAAGACATTGTTTTTTTGAATGGGACATTATTACTTCCTCTGGTCTCAAGATAGTGGACTGTAAGTTTTGAAAAAAAATCTTTTTAGGTTTAAATACAAGGAGGTCTCAGTTAAAAATGGTTGATTTGTTCCTGAACCACGGTATAAGAAACAATTTTATCATTAATGTAAGAAGAGCCATCTATAAAAACAAACTTCATTAATAACCGCACATGCGGTCTGCTGAGCCACAATTACAGATATAGAACACGCACCCTCAAACTATACATGTATCCTTGAACAGCCGACTCTTAAATATTGGAACCTTCTTTCTGTATTGAGAAACATTGCATCATCATAACAGTACCTTTTGTGAAATTTAGCAATGTTAATATTGCTTAAAAACATATGCTTTAAAAAGAGGTCACTTTGATGCTCCTAGGAACAGAGAACAGTAGATATGGTGATGATTTTTCCGGGGGGAAATAATTCCAAGTTGTTATAAAAGCACATCTTCTGCTCACATTATATTTGAAGTATGATTGAATATGCTAGACAGTATATTCTCCCTGAAACACATCTTGCCGTAAGGTTGACATGCTGCAAGGTTTTCTCATCCTCTGTGGACATCATTACTGAGTAACACGAATTCATTAATGGAACTTTGATTAATAGCTTTACTTATCTTGTAGGATTGTTGTAGAAGCGCAGTAAGTCCTCATCATTTCCTGCACAGGCCACCGTAACAGACAAGCCTTAGAAAATATGCAGTGACAGACCTTGATCTGTAGTCCTTTAAGATACAGCTTTTTACAGATGAGAAATGTGTCCTACGAGAGCAGTTAATGGAGTTGGTTTTTCTTGTCAAAGATGAAATACTGAGCTGAGATCCTTTCAGTCAAGCTTCACTACACCAGAGTCCTGAGATTTGGGACAATGTTTTGAAAAATGATAGCTGGAATACGCAATAACCAACGCAATGTTGTTATTCTGTGATGTACAAATCATGTTATTCCTTAATATCATTATAAAATAAAGGATTTATTTCCTCTTTAACACTGTAAACTTGGGATTCAATCACTTAGGAATTTTTATCATGCCTGATCTTATAGACCTGATTAAGACCAACTGCACTAATCAAACGTTTTAAAGAGCATCTGGCTTCATGGACTTCCCTTCCTATCTCATTATTTGGCAGAATTAATACTTCACAGAATGAATACTTTACCTCAGCTGGTACGCCTATTTCAAAACGGACCTGATCATGTAACCATCTGACCCTCAGCCCCTTGCTCTACGTGCATGGATGTGCAATCTCTCGGCGTACCGGCTCTGCCTGTATGTTTGCTGTGACCTAATGCTGCTCATGATTCTAATAATAAATAAATAAATAAATGATGTATTCGGCTACTGTTGTCTCTGGAAAGCCCGTTCAAGTGTATGAACAATTTCCAAAACATGTTAAAACAATATTGCATATATTGAGCATAGAGACAAACATTGTCACATATTCATGCTGTGAAGCTTATAAAGGTGTACGATTGGCAAGCCACACACTCCTTGGCATGGAAAACATTCACAATTAAAAGGAATTATTCTGCCACAAACTGAGAAGGTAACCACTTTTTTGTGGTTTTAGTTTTCCTTCATCACCTTCAGGATGTGTGACAGCACTAACATTGTCACCGTGGCATCAAAAATGTAAGACTTTTGGACATCGAGACATGTTGCCATTGGGGGTGGCTCACTGCAACGCAGGACTGCATCATGAGGAAAGAGCCAAGGGGGAAGCTGTCAGCTGCACTAAGAGCAAAGACAAACAGGAGTGGCAGAAGGACATGGCCCCCATGAGAGCCCCAGTTATTACTTATAAAAGGGGCATGGCTAAGTGACAGCAGAGATGGCTACTAGGTAGTTAACTGGTGCTTCCAATTCAATATCAGCAAAGGGCCAGGTGCTGAGGGCTGGTCATCGTGCTGGTGATGGAGGACAACACTGTGATATGGGTCGTCTTTAGCACTGCACTTCTGTGAAAAGTTAGAATATCCTCCTGTATGAACATTTTTCATATTAAACATGGTGATGTAAAATCATTTGTGTTGTTTATTGTGATTGGATGCCAAAAACTAAAAATCTAAAACTGTTACAACTCACAAGTTACTCAAAGACAGTGCTGCCTTACAGCGCAACAGTAAAAACAGTCTCTTTATAAGCACTTGGACTGTTGTGTTAGTCACTGCAACAAGTTCACAACAAGAGCCAAAGAGAGAAAGCAAACAGAAATTCTTAACTACATTTCTGATTACCAAATCACATAGTTTATGGCTGCAGAAGGAATTCATACTGTTCATACATCCTCTGCAGATTCAGATCTTAAAAACAAACATTGTCATGAAAAAGAACAAGCAATTTGATCACGGAAATGATCATTAAAAATAAAAGGAAAAGCAAAATAAGGCAACAAAAAACTGTTTGCAGAAATAGTAAAAACTAAGCTACTTTTTAAATCACCAAGCCAAGTCTCTCTAGCAGGTATTTGTCTTTCTTCATTTTGTACATAGTTAGTCAATACATTCTTCAAATCACTAATAATGGAGCACTTCTTCTTGCTTTTCATAGTATATAGTAAATATTTTCTTACACATTACTTAAAACATACTTCTGCAACAAATAAGCCACCTAATCTATAATGGTTTAAGGCTGTGATGCTTTTTGAAACAATTTAATCAATTTATTTCAGGAAAACACTTTCAAAAGAGCAACTGGTTGATTCAAACAAGCCCTTCATTTCTGACGAAGGAACCAATACTTCATGAAAGCTGCTTCATTAGCAAAACTTAGTAATATGTCAAGAACAGTGATGTCTAGCATGAGCAGACTGTTGTCCAGGGCAATATGGGTTAACCCATTGGTAGTTGGTTATTGTTGGGTGGTGTTAAATAAACCCTGTGATTTTTTAAAACCTTTTTTATACTATGTCAGCGGCATACAAGGGTGGCATGTAAGGAGCTACATGCTAAGTGTACAAGAAATCTGTTCTTATGCTTAACACTGCTAGACAGCGTACTTTATAGAGCACCTTCTCAGCCAAATTATAAATTTGTTATAGATGCCTTTCTTCTGTCAGGGTTTGCCATTACTGCCCCTAGGGCCCCAAGCTCTTCTAAAAAATCATGTAAGATGAAGGGGATTTATCAAATAACTGTATTAAGAAAATATCCCTATAACTGAAGGCCTGAGGTTGGTGAGCTAGAGAATTAGTGCACATCAGTACAGCAGAAAACTTTAAAGATTCTGTAGATTTCATATGTACCAAATCTTACAATAAAGAGCAGAAAACAAAGAAAGAGTAAGTTCTCTGTTATTTCTTTAAAGAATTCTGACAGTCTAACAGTGAAAAAAAGATTTTCTTAGCAACCAAGTTCCATTGTTCAGTAGAACTTTGTGAAGAACTCATTTTGTTTTGGCTAATCATTTTCATTTGTATTCTTGCAATATCTAATATGCTGAGATAGAGATTTGACAAACTAAATCCTTTCCAAAAAATGGATTCTATTTACTACAAACAATTTGTGCAGAGTAATTTAGATGTACTGTAAAACACATTTTATCCATGTTATTAGGAACAAAATCTGAGTTTGGTAATTATTGATTTTTTTTTCTATGTCTACTGTTCTACATGTGTGGTTTAGGAAGTCAAGCTAACTTTCAGTTTTTTTGATTCGGTAAAGTGTTAACATATAAAGACACCAGCAGACATTACTTAATTACAGCATCTCATTTTTACCATATAGAAAGACTTATGTCTAATGTTATTTTCCTCCTATACCTATACATTTTTTAAATTATTTTCTTCTTCAGCAACATTTTCCAACAACTTAGGCTTTTAGTGTAACATTTCCCACATTTTAAGAGTTTCCAATGCAAATAAAATCAACACTCTTTCTGCCCTGAATAAAACTCTAAGTATAAACCTTTATATTACTGATTTCCATGTAACTTTTTCCCCCAAGTCTTTCTGGCAAATGAGTCATCTAGCATGTTCTCCAGAAAGCTAATTTCCTCACATCATGAATCTAATGTTTCAATATCCCACCATACTAACAAATTACTTTCTTGGTTATTATTATTACCATATTTCTAACAAACTTTGCCACACCACCTCCTTGAAGTAACAACAGTATGGACAAAATGTAGAATTTATACATTTACACATTGCATGTTTATTAGTGTATTTAGATCAAATAATCCCCACATTATTGAATTCTCTGTACGGCTACATTGTACAACGTGAGATGTCCCAAAGAGCATAAATATTGAATGGATCATTAAAATTCTGAGTGAAATTGAATGCTGCCCCAGACATTCAGAGGAACTGTGTCCAGCTGATTACAGGTCATCACCACCAACCAAAGGTGATCAATCTCGGCTGGGTGATGGAGGGTCGGCGGACATGCTGAGCTGCCACACACCAACAAGTCCACCGTGCTCCTTCAGCGGCAGGGACCTGTTCAAAGCCTTCCTCAACAACAAGCTAACTGAATTACATCAGAAATTCAGAAATGTTACTTTCATGAGAGTGCAGTTCTAGGATGTAAAACTGGCATTTCTGATTATGACAAAATAGTTTAAAAAAACTAAATGTCAAGGTGGAGTGAGCATATTATTGTATCTACAGGACCAGCCTTTAAGTGGGCTCTGTTCTTTCAGTGATGCCATCACAAACGTACATGGCGTGAATGAAATTGCTTCTGCACAGCACGAAAATACCTTTTTTAGGATTGCGCTAAGGTAATTTTGCAGAGCATAGCTCACCAATCTGGGAGGCTCCAGCCAAAAATGATTTGGTACTAATTTTGTAGCAGATTTCAAAGATGCATCATTGCTAAAAGAAGGAGTGCTGCAGCATAGGAAAAACCTTGCGCCTGGTAATTTTGATGCATTAATCACTATAATGCGTCATGAAAATAAAATATATACTGCATATTAGCCTTATCAAAATGACTAAATGCTGCCATATACCAAATGAATTAAAAAACATTAATTTTCACATTTATGAAGTACAGACCATGTATAACTATGATTCACTTCCAGATTAAGACCTCTGTTCACTGCTCTGTAGTGAGTAACAGGTGCTGGAAGTTGTTTCCATCTATGGATATTTCAGTGTAAGAGTTACAATGTCTGGACATCCTAAAAGAGTTGTTAGACATTACTGTCATTGTAGGTATGGTATGTATCAGGTGGTGACGTTATCATATTCGGCTGCTGGTGTTAAAATTTAATTCAAGACTGTCTCTATATTGCTAAGGTTCATGGAAAAATGCCCTCATGTCAGTTAGGTCTAAACAGGAATTCTACCACGTGTGTGTTGAGTAACTTTTACTCAATTATCGCACAGTGCTTAAAAGTTTATTACCCCTGAAAAATGGTCTAAGTCAAGCTTTTTGTTCCCTTGCAAGAAAAGAAGACTAAATTAAAGCAACTGCAAGGAAAACTTGCAGTACTGCTCATAACTTTGCATATTCAATAAAAAGAAAAAGCAGTTCTTCATTCAAGACCACTGTTTCAGAAGTTAGGCTTTTCTGCTCAAAATCTCTTCCTCCTTTATTGTTCCTCCACCCTTCCATACAGCCATTCCCTTCTCCCTGAAAGATGATAAATGTTATGCCTACTTATGTAAATCAGAAAAAAGCATTACCAGCAACTGATATATTTACGCAGTGAAATAAATTTGCCACATTTGCCATATAGTTTTATAAACTATAATGTAATATTTCCCTTTTGTGGAAAGTTCTTTTGTTCATGTTCCCCCTGAAGAAAACAGAAAGTTCCTAGTGATGGGGTCTTTTTACAGTTTTCGCTGAAAGAGACAAGCCTTGATCATTTTTATTTGACATCTAACATGGCCGTCCTTAGCATTGATGCTTAATGTGCAAGGCTAGAATTATTCATTGTTCCTCAATGCTTCAGAGAATCTGGCTTTTCACAAGTCAGTACTACACATTTTTTTTCCTGTTTCATTACCACATATCTACCAAAATTTTAGCTCTGCCAGCAGTAATCCTGTGATGGGTTTTATTTTTTACAAACTAAAACTAATTATTTTTACAATTGTTATTACTGACTGATTATTATCGTTACTATGCTATTTTTAAAGAATTTTTGGAAGGGAATAACACTGATGTGCAATTTTTTAAAGGACAACTGAGCAGGGCAATGTGATTTTTAAAAAATCTTTTTTTTTTTTTACTTATGGGGAAAATAAGTGCATTTCTCTTTCAAAGTCCAATTTCTGACAGTGTTATACAACTAAATAAATTCTGATGTGATACCATAAGAAACAATATGTTATGCAAATTACAAACAAGAACCTTATCTTCATTGTTATTCTGATAAAATCAGTTTAGGGAATTAAAGTAAATACAGCCATATTAAACTCTATTACTTTAATACTATTGTGTTAGAATTTTAATAATGAAGGTCCTCCTCAGGTCACAGATAAATTTGGGGGGGGGGGATTATCTTAATAATAATCTTAATCACACTTTTACAGTTCATCATTTGAAAGATACACTTATATTTGTATGAATATTTATGTAGCTGCTTTTCCCTGTACACACCACACACAACTGTCTTTTTAGTGCTTCCACAGACACTCCAGCCTATGGGAGAGTGACACTTCTAACATTTTGATCAATCTGCCTGCCATTCTCCAAGCTGACTCCATGCCAGAGATGCAAAGGGAACTCATTCTTTACCACAGATCCTTCATGTATTTTTGTGTCAAATTCCACTATTACTTGGCCTTGTCAGCACTTTTTTTCCAAAGTGTCCCCTCAAAAGAAGACAGATACTTTATTTTACTGCTTAGTCAACACTTTTATTCAAAATGACATTTTCATCACTTTATACAGCCTTTCATACAAGAGAAATGTTACCACAAGACCCCTCCTGGGGACTTTAACCTACAACCTTCATGTTACACAAACATGATGTTAATAACTACATTTCAGTATCTCATACAGTTGATACTGCATATTAAAAATGCTTAAATGCTTACTACTTGCTTTGCACATGATTTTAATAAATAGCTACCAGATCTTTTACTTATACATGCAGTATGTCCTGAAAATACATGCTTCCTATGTGGACAACAATTTGTCTCTCAATGTCAACAAGACCAACAAGATAATTGCTGACTTCCGAAGCCACTCACACCCCACTGTGAACTGGTGGTTCATCAGTAGATCTAATTCACTCATTCAACAGTGCACATCACCAAGGACCTCTCCTGGAACCATAACGCAATCTACCTGGTAAAGAGGGTACAGCAGCATCTTCAGTTCCATATGAGACTGAAAAGAGCTGGACTTTCACCTCCCATCCTCACCAACTTTTACAGATGTGCTATGGAGAGCGTCCTGATGTCCTGCATCCCAGTCTGCTTTGGTAACTGCACTGCCACTGACCTGGGGTTCTGCAACGGGTAGTGAAGACTGCTCAGCCCATCACCAGGACTTCACTATCCACCATTCAGACCACCTACAACTAGCAGTGTGTCAGGAAAGCTCAAATCATTGAGGACGCCTCTCATCTGTTTCACCGTCTATTTTCACCACTGCGATCTAGAAGATGCTATTGCATCAGGCCGGCCAACACCACCAGGCTGAGGAACAGCTTTTTTCCCAAGGGCATTTCAGGCTAACAAATTCCAGACAGCTTAGTGACTGATCACCACCACCACGACTGACCACCTCCCACAGTTCCATCTCCCCCATCAAAACTGACTGTTTGCATAGATCCTCCTGTTTATTTATTTTCTAACCAGTTTATTTAAGTTGCATTTCATTCTCCTTGTCCATCGGTATAAGTGCACAATGACAATAACGTGAACCTTATCTTCTTACTTCTCTTCCACCTGTCATTCATGTCAAATTGCAACAACAAAAAGTTCACGGATTGCAACAATATTGTCGGAAGACACAATTTCTGAATTCAGTTTATCCCTACTCAAGAAAAAATTAGTTCTAGATGGGTATAAATATTCTGTTAGTTTTTAGCTAATAATAATGTGTAATGTATAAAGAAATGAAGGGAATATTTTTAAAAAATCTAAGTTACAAATAAGAGAGATCTTCGTGCAACTGAAAGCTGCTTGACTGAACTGTTCTCGTTTTTATGATGCAACGTCAAGAGTATATGAACATAGCTCAAACAAACCTATTAGAAGTTCTGCCCGTGACAGTAGTTATTATGTAGATGAAATTTATTTCTGGGACCTCCTTCCATGAGATTGAAAACTTCATTTTTTGAGTTTTGATGAAAACCTTTTTCTCATGTTTACTTCAATATTGATTGTGGATTTCTGCAAACTCCCTCTACATGAAGATAAGAACATGGCACATTATTTGCAAAATACTTGCTTTTAATCCACTTGTTTTGTACCTGTGCTAATATTAACATTGAGGTTCCACTTTAAGAAGTCCATCTTCCAATAATCAAAAATTCAGTTATCTTTAAGGACCTGAAAGTGACATAATGATATGGACTTGATTCCAAAAGATGCCAGTTAGCATTAAAGTACTCGTTCAACACAATTCTAATAGGAATAACCTACAGAAGACATAGTAAACTAGTGATCACAGCATCTCAAATTTAAAAGCAACGCACATACCTTGACCTTTCACACTGGATTTCCTTGTCTAACATTGGATTTTTTATAAATAACTTTGAAATCTAACACTGTGACATTCATTTCTTAGCAGTTTTCCTCATTGGTCACAGCTTACATTCGACTTGCACTAGTTCACAATAATAATAAGAAAAATACAACAACCCTTGTCTGAATACACCACCAGAATCACTCCATTTTTCCTGTGCACCAAAGAAATTAAGGATGAAAGGGTGCAATCATTTATAAAGGTAGCAATCAGGTTGTCCTAAATTGAATAAATATAATTTATCCCCTCTCATGCGTGACAGAGCTATTAGTTTTTGTAGCCACTGATTCATTTGGTCTCTGTTGACTGTATTACCATGTTTCTAATATTTTTTTA
The DNA here is from genome assembly GCA_900497675.1 of Arapaima gigas. Lineage (NCBI taxonomy): Eukaryota > Metazoa > Chordata > Actinopteri > Osteoglossiformes > Osteoglossidae > Arapaima > Arapaima gigas. The sequence goes on along the minus strand of UFQX01000201.1, from coordinate 1,078,035 downwards.
TATGTTTTTTACTCAAATATCACCAGATTCTGAGACGAGGCTAGTGCGAAAGTTTGAAAAATAAGTGGTTACTATGTCCATTTATGACTGAACTGATGAAATGAGTGATGGTTTAAGGCATCCGAGTCCTAACAGCCCTATTAAATAGTTACGTTGTGTTTTCGACAGTGTACAGCAGTGTAATAGAACTGTTAATGCTGAAATATGTAGATATAAGTGCTGAAAATACTGTAGATAAATGTAGTGTCAACTGAAATGTAAAATCACCAATAAAAAGCAAAGGAAAATTACTTTGGGCTGGGACACAATGGGCTCTGTCTGACCATGGTATGGGGAAATGGAATTACAAAAATCATTTTTATTTTCTATTTCAGTGTATTAGAAACATCAAATGAAACACATAGCTGAAAACAGCTCACAGACAGGAACTCAACTTTCCCAGTACAAATCAAAGACTGTTTCATACAAACAAAAAGCCCCTTGTCAGCAGCACTGCACTTCCTTATGCCCCATCGCATTTTACAGCCCATTTTAGGTCCTTTTAATTGGTTGTACCTGAAGGTGGTTACCTCAACAAGCCTACAAACAGTGGGTTTACCTGGAGGCAGGAGATTGGTGTGTCTGTTTGAGATAATCTCCAAAACTGCATTACAATAAAACCTAGTTGTGCAACTGAATAAATATAAGTTATTTTTTAACTCCTTCCTACTTCACATCAACACAACTTAAAGCTAAATTAATTTCAACGTTTTCTTTTATTTTGCCATACTGAAAATTATAGCAATATAAAATTTTCCCTTTATTTAGTCACCCTCAAGTCCACAACCATGCTCAGCTGTCGACAATTGGGATGGCAGGAAGCAGCTGACATTTGCTCCTCAGATTCACAAATCTGGCTCTTTTCCACAGTAGTAGTCAACTGGCACCATGCAGAGCGATGATGAGTGCTGATAAAAAGAGAGATGCAAACCCTCACAGGCATTAACCAATATCTGACAGACTTGACGTGTGTACAGATGAGGAGTAAATCCACATGTATTTTGTTGCTCCGAATCACAACTGCCCAAAGGACCTGGTTCAGATTCTGTTTCAGATTCAAACTGACCTAAGCTGCAGAATTCCCAAAGAAAACACATCACATTCATACTGCAAATGATTGATATTGCAGATAACCTACTATAATGTCAGACATGTACAAAAATCGCACCAAGGCTTTGCCTGGACGCATCTGTTTGAAAAATGCTGGCCTGTTTAAATCTATGACTCTAGACTACAATTATTCTGAGATTTTTTGCGAGCTTTATTGCCCACACGGATTTCTCTTGATTTTACTATTGCATCCTTTTCCGTTTGATTCATTTACAGTGGTTGGTCAACCTGAAACGTCGGGAAGGAATTGTGTACCCCAACCAGTCCACTAACAGTGATTTACTGCATGGGTTTTTCTGATTTCTGTTCATTCTGTTTCAGCCTCTTAACTCTTCCCCAGATTATCCCCCAACCTAAGTCGCAGTATTACATCTGATATAGCAGTCAACTTCACATTTTTTAATCGAACTTTTTCAGCAGATCGTTTGAATCTTCCCAGGCTGCAGTACAGCCTAAAAAATTTTCTGTTTTCCTAACAATACAATCATTCATCTTCTGGAAGATGAAAGGAGCCTCATGCAACCCAAAAGGAACAATGATAAACGCTAACTACCAGTGTAAAGCAAAGACGAAAGCAACACAGTTTGTTTGCCAAGCACCTGAATGGTGTCATAGTGAGACGTCTTATTATCTCATAGGTTATGGCCTACAGGCACCACCACAACCTGTATTGTGTGCTGTATAAAATTTCAGCCGAATAAATATGTATAGTTGGGCTTGCTTATTTATCTTCTGGCAGATGCAACTATGCTCTTAAGGTCGAAAATGTCTGAATTTCAGAATTTAAAACATCAATGATGACTAGCTGCTACAGATGTACCTGTGAGTTATTCTTCCTTCAAATCACCCGATATTGTCCTCCCAAAATACTTCACAACCAAGAATCTGCTTTGAGTATATAGCAGAAAGGTAAAGGATGTTGCCTTACAATCTAAAGTTTCTTGGATTGAGTCTCCATTCCTGCTCCAGCATGCTTGAAGTAAGTACTTACCACACACTGTTCCAATAAAAAAACATGTCTGTATAAATGGACATGAGAAATTGGCATTCAAATCTGAACACTGCTGCTGAATATATACAAAGATATTTTTAAATTGATCGTAATAATTCAACTGCACACTGGCAACTGAGCGTATGTATTTTCTCTTCTGACTAGCATTCAGTAACAATAAAGGCTATGACTTTTATGTATGAAAAAGACTTCAAAAGTCCTTTATTATACCTAGGGGTTTGCTGATAGATTTATGACATGTAAATTCGATGTAGACTTAAAATTAGGAAAGCAGTACATGCATATTTAACTGAGCTAGACATACTGTAACACTGCATTCTTAGCAATAATATGGGAATGCATAGGATGACCCTAACAAACTGTTCTGAATACCTAATATATCTCACCTTTATATTTATTAAACACAGAAAGCTTTCTGTTATTACTGCTAACAGCCTTGCACAGAAAGACCCAGTGTATCTGATGTATTCTGATTTTTGTCTTTGCTCACAATCCTGTTTTTGAACAAACTCCCAGAACATTCAGGTGGCCATTACAAATTGACAAATTGATCCACCAGTGTCTTTCCTGTATGTTAAAAAAAAATCCATAATAATACTCCTGCAAATAAAAACAAATCAAATAATGACATTTTCATTCAGGCTATCCTCTCTGTTTGGGCTGCATTTTTGCTTTCCTTGGGTTCCATGAGAGAAATACTTTTGCCCCTAAAGTAGTGTTTCTTCATGTTTCCAGTACTGCACTACCTATATCTTCAATGTCAAACACTCTGAATGGAACAATTTTGCTTCAAAATGTTGCTTCAGCATCACCCACTAAAGAGAATACTGGTACACTGTATGTGTTTTGGTCACATTACTGAGTGTTTCCTAGGCTTTTGATGAAACTGCAGGCTGCACGTTTTGTGCTGGAGATGTACGCATGAGTGGGATGCTTCCTGGTCTCCAAAATAAGTGACAGCTGGATTCTGTGCTTGTACAAACCCTGAAGACAAGCAACTTCTACATTCACCATGACCTATCACAGCTATTAGTGAGGAATTCTGGCAGCAGAACTATTTCCATTAACTGCATTTCAATAACATACAATTATCTATGAAATGCATTCACTGTAACATTAAAGGCTAAAGTTTTAGCCATTAAAAATCTATTTAAAAAAGCCAAATATCATGAGAATTTTGCTAATTTGTCAAGAGTCACTGTGGGTCTCCAGTTAAGAAGTGAGCACCTGTGGTCAGTCTGACATCTCTAAACAGTAGTACCTGCACCATCTGGAGATCTGATACTAGGGAAAGAGGGAGGTTTTTGAATGTCACCAACAAGGTGATAAAGTTAATGCAGTAATCTCTCAGTATCCGAATCTAATTTGTCCCTGAAAACGCAACAGATACCAAATATTCCAGATACCAAGTGCCTATTTCACAATATTTGAAATGAATAAATAAAAAATAAATAAATAATGTGTTCCCAGGCCATCGGAAAACACCTATATTAACTATCAACATATGACTTCAGCATGATAAACACTGTAAACACCAGTTGCCTACTTAAAAAACACAATGTTGTCATTAATTTGCATGTTTATACCACGTGGTGCAGTATGTACAGTACAGGACATTTTAGATGTGACTGCAACCCTACCCCCCGTGTTACACCTGGTAGATGAGAAGGTGCATGGGTGATGAGTGGGATTCACAGTGGGAGTTCAGTGTTATGAGATGTTGAATAAAGGGAATAAAGACGTGTCAAAGTAACCCGCCGCATCTTTGTTCGACACAACAACCAGCATTTAAATAAATAGGTTTATTTGTAAAAATTTAAATGTGCAATAAATGTGGTGATGCTACACAAATATGTTGAGACAAAGCAAAACAGGAGGAAACAGCTGATAACACCTCTGCACAAGGATGTCTGGCAGACAGTTTAACAAAGTGCATACAGTGTTATTTTATTACAGTACACAGTACAGAACTGACCTGTATTTATCTGTAGATTTTTAAAAACTTTTTTTAGATTTTTATTCAGGTTTTGATTTTTTTATTGTTATTATTATGGATAAGATTTCGATAAAAATTCAACATAGCGAAAGTTTCCATTTGAATATATTTATTATTATCATCATTATTATTTTTCAATAGCCATTACAGTTACAATTTGAATATAGAGAGTTTGGATACTGAGGAATTCCTGTACTGTACTTCACTGACTCATCCTAAGGGAATACTTTCTGAAAAAATATAGAATATTCATGGTCAGCAAGACTGAAGAAATTACTGTGAATTTCATCTCATTTCTTCAAAAATAATCTACCCACTTTTCTGTAACAGGTTTTGTCTACAACCTATAAGTATCCAAGCAATTAAATCAGTTCTCAGTTGCAAAAACAATTCATGAGCAAATCAACTGTTACTTTTCCCACAAGGACTGTCATCTTTGTCACACAAACGTGAAAGTCATTTTAGATGCTTTTAATTCATGACCAACCAACATGATCAGAACTGCAGAAGGTTTTACATTCTGCTCATCTCAGCTAATTGACTTGAACCAAATGACGTGAGTTTAAGCACTGTTGACACAAACCGTGATCTTCACCAGCAAGCGCTACGGCGGTGTGCAATCCATATTTATACTTTATATCTTAGTAAAATGTGTAGACTTGCCTTACAAATTATACTATGAATCCAAAAATCCAAAGAAACCACCTTTGCTGATGAGCTGTGAGCGACTGATAACCTGCTTATTGTGATTATAAGCTATACAGGTTAAAACCATTTCTTCCATGAACTGTAAAAATCTCAATTGCACTTTGTTTCTATTAAAATCTGATGACTTGTGAGAGTTTATATAGTCCCTGCATGTTCCAGATTAACTGCTTTCACAGTTAATACTGCTGGTTTTACCGTGCAGTTGTTAGACTTAAAGGTTAACAACCCTTCATCGTTTGAATAGCTGCATCATCCCTAGTGAAGCCGGCAGACGCCTGTGGACCGACACCATTCTCTCACAAATGTGACTGTTTATTATTATTATTATTATTATTATTATTATTAAAAAAGAGAAGAAAAAACGACATCGATGCTGTGCGTAGATGGAGTTTTTGAGGAAATGTCACTATAGCTGCTAAAGACGAGTCCTTGGAGAAATGAGGCGCGAGCATTTCGGGACACGTGTCAGGGAAATTCTACTAAATTTAATCGCGAGAAGTTTATAGCAAGAACGCACTTGCTTTTGACTGCTGGAGACACCAGCGTGCCTAATAAAACCCAAAGCAGGTGACTTGATTCTCAAAAATCCCAAAGCTTGCGAGTCACTTCAGCGACAAAACAGCACAGCCTCTAAACTGACGTTAAATAATAATCTGTGTACAATAGCAGGGTCCGGCTGTACGTTAGAACGACTTGTTTCCGTGTGTGTATAAATAAAGATAAAGTTATCCGTACCTGTCGGCAGGCAGATTAAGGCAGCTGGGGGTGGTTCTCGGCGCCAGGCAGCGTGTGTGGTGCTGTGAAGTGTTGTTTTACTGACGCGGGTCCACAGGAGCCGCAGGAGGAGCGGAGGATCCTTCAGCACCACGTCAGTGCTAATCTGTAACGCGGAAGGACTGCGGTCCAGAGCCCCGCTGATCCCCCTAATGCCGCTCCGAAGGACCCTACATTCACTCACACACCGGCTCCGGCTGCCAACCTGCACAGGCCGGCGGTGAAACACTGCAGCAGCGGCCACCTGTCGGGCTGAGCGTCGGGACCTCAACGGGGCCGCACAGGTAGCCCGGGTGGTGCTAATACCCCGGCACTGGCGCCTGGGAGAGACCGAGACCGAGACCGAGGTGGGCTTTACAGTCCGAAGAGCTTCCGTGAACTCCAGCGCCACCTTGAGCTACAGGGCGCCCGGGCTGAGCCCCTCCTGCCGCCGCCCGCAGCGTCCGCGGGGAGCAGGAAGGGGACAGTGCGCAGCTCCGGGACGCCGGCGAGCGGCTCCTGCCCGGGACTGGAGGGCTTCACCGCTCCCGCAGCTGAGACGCGCCTTTTCTCAAAAACGTCAATTTGAAGGAAGAATAGCTCCGCGCTCCTTTATATGAGGGTCTCTCAGTGCTCCATCCAAATATTTATTTATTATTTTTTTTCACAGTAGCACAGCTCAAGTGGATGTGGGGTTAGTAATTACCCTGAACAATATAAAGTGAAGTACTACTACACCCTCCCCGGCTTCTATGGCAGCGCTCTTCTGGAGCCAGTGGAGGTGCATATTTCCAAACCGGCCCATCTGTCGCAAATTCGCAAGAAGCGGGTCTCATAACATAAGGAACTGGTGCTGGTTCAAGGGGGACACGAATATAAACGCCTCCAGGCCAAAACTAAACTTTACTTTTTCTGTCTCCTCCCAGAGTTGCCTCATACTTGTGCTTTTCTTCTTTTTTCTTATTTGAGGACCCCTGAATTTCCCTTTTGCACAATTAATTTCAAGATGTTTTCAACTGATCATATTATGTGTAGCATATATGTGTATAGAATACTGCATACATGAGTGGTACAAGTGTATGTATAATGTCCTGTTTTGTTCTAGACATAAGTTTTTTTTTTAAATGTCTCACAGACATTGCACATTGTCAATAACAGATCAGCAGATTTTATTTGTATTTAATTATTTGGCACCAGGCGTTTTGGTAATTTCTTTGCAGAGCTGCGTTCAGTTAAGGCAATTACACCTAATAGCATGTTTATACCACATAAACAAATTTAACTATGGCAGATGCTTTGATCTCAAATATGAAATGCCATGGTAAAACCAACCTCGCATGTTAAATATCCAAAGGCTAGACATGTATCAAGATTATAGCCTTTCTTTCATAACAATTTCAAGACTTTTTGCTGAACTTTAAATGGATTGTCAGTTGAGCAGATAAAGATTGTTCTACTTCATAGGTTTTGATGTGCATTGCATATTTATACTTACATTTTGTGCACCAGCTTCAGCAGAACCAATGGCTTTAATTTCTCAGTCACATTTTCACAGCCCTAACAGCTGAATCACTGCATATGAATACTGGATATTCTCTTTATTATTGCCATAGGTAAGATTTCACCACTCATATCCATGTTCTCAGTACCATAAGCTGTAAAGTTTGTTCTATCAAAAGTTGTCCTTGATTTAATGGTGCTGACACACAGGTTGCATTCTATGGTTTGATTAAGGCAAATATAAAGTTTGGGTCTTTCACTTTAATGCAAATGCCATCAGAGATCACATTTTTAAGACATTAAGCAGCCAGTAGTGACAGTTCCACTTTTACTTCCATTTTATCCCAGTAAATATATAGAAATTCTACTAAATTTTATGGTGCATCGTAAAAATGTCACAACATTGTAATGTTTTTCCCTGTTCCAGTTTGTAAACAAAATATGATGTATGATGGTGGTACCAGCAAGCCATCTGTTGCCTGAGAGTTCCAGGACCATGGGCTCAGTTCTACCTCAGCTTGTAGATCCCCCTATTGTTTGCACAGGTCTACAAGAGCTTCTCTGCTTTGTGAAAGACATGCTACTTATGTGAATGGTGACTCTGAATGAGCTTGTGTGTGTGTGTGTGTGTGTGTGTGTGTGGAAGCACAACAGTATGTGATGGGCTGCTGCCCCATTCCACCCTTCAACATGCAGCTCATGTTCAGTAAAATCCTCAGATCCTGGCATCCCTGTTTTTAGTGGAAATGGATCAACACACAACTGTCAGATAGTTTCTGTTAAGAACATTCGTCGCAGTGGGAGGAAAGAGGTTTTATTGATGACCTAATAAAGTGTTTCTTTTATTTCTCTAGAAACACAAAGGTCAACCATTTTATCTGCCTAATAAAGCAAAACATGACCATACTATATGACCATATAATTATGGCTACATTTTAAAATTCTTGTATTAGAGTATTAATGGGTATGGTATTTTTTTCTCAAAATAGTTTTCTTGGAAATATATGACTCCATTTGGTAACAGAATTGTTGCTTAAAGTTCATTCACCACTTTCAGAGCAATAAAATATATGTCCTTGCGTCAAGAGATCTATTGCATGAGTACCAGTATACAGAGACAGAATTGAAAAGGGCTCTATTAAACAGCATATTACTGTGAGAAAGTTTCTCTTTTTTTGAGATTCGTTTTGAGTGCCCTAATATAATTTTTTTCCATTTAGCGATATCTGTTTCTTCCTTGTTGTCACGCCCCCTGCTCCGCCTGCTACCCTGACCAGCTCCATGATCGCCGGCACCTGCTCCTTGTTTCCCCTAGAAGTACATAGACCTGTGTATCCCAACAAGTCGGTGTGAAGTATTGCCCATGACTCTTCTGAGCATATTGATCGTTTCTATTGCTAGTCTTTCTCGTGTTCGACCCCTGCCTTCATCTGACCACCGTTTACGTCTCATCCCTGTTTGTTTCCCCGCCTGTGTTACACTGATTACCGGTTTTGACCCTCGCCTGTCCTGCGACCGTGGCTTTGGAACTTCCCTCGGCAATAAATAGCAATTCGACAACTTGTACCTGCACTCGTCTGCTTCCTGTTGCCAGCGTTACAGAATACTTCGCCATTCAGCAGATGGCAGGTATCGAGCCACCAAACACCCAGACTCCTAATATGGCGTAAAGAATGAATGAACACGCAAAATTGATCAAAGAGCTCATGCAAGTGATGATGGTCTTCACTAACCAGCAGAGTGAGCAATGAAAACGGCTGACGCAGGTGATGGAAAATCTGAAAGAAGCAATGACCGCCCCAAAACAACACTCACCTGGAGAAGCCAGATGTTTCCAGGGAATTTCCCCTTGGCAAAGTCCACTAAAGCTCCTGACCCAACTCCCCTTGTGACTCCCGATTTGACCGGAGGCACACTGGAATGGGAGCATGCCAAACGACCCCACAATGAATGGAGACTCAATTCACAGAATGGCAGGCAGGATATCTGCACGTGCCATGCGCACTTGCACCCAGCGTCTGAAACCACACCGCATGGAGACCAACCCAGATGCTTGCCCAGTGATTCTACCCTGCGGTGGACAGGGAAGGGCGTCCAAGTCATTCACCATCCCTGTCACCTTTTACTGTCCCCAGCCAGTTTCCATCACAGCGCTAATCAATTCCAGAGCCAAAGGAAACTTCATGCACTCGGAGCTGGCACGGCAGTTGGGCTTCCATACCCAGGATCTCCGTGTGCCACATCGGTTAACCACCCTCGACGGAAGACCCATCAGTAAGGGCCTCGTGCCATCAGCCACCCTCGAAGTGCGAATGGACACCAGTACAATGCATTCTGAATCCATATCCTTTTTTGTGGTTAACCATGCCAGCTATTTAGTAGTGTTAGGTTTACCGTGGCTGCAAAAAACACGATCCACATATTTCCTGGTCTGCCTTAGATATCGTGTCTTGGTCCTCTTATCGTGCTCGAAACTGTATGCAACACCCTCAGATCACCATGTGCATTACTTCTGCAGAAAGTCCCAACTCCGAAGCCATAACAATTCCCCCCGAATATTCTGACTTGAAGGAGGTATTCAATAAATAAAACTCGACCAAACTTCCTCTGCACCGCCCCTACGACTGCACAATCGAGCTAGTGGAAGGTGAGCCCCTTCCAAAAGCTAAGATACATTCCTTGACCCAGGCTGAATTGAAGGAGATGGAAGCGTACATCCAAGAGTCTTTAGATCAGGGGTTTATTTGGCCGTCCACATCCCCTGTCGCTTCAAGTTTCTTTTTTGTTAAGAAGGACGGAGGTCTCAGGCCATGCATTGATTATCAAGGTGTAAACACGATTACAAGGAAATTGCCTTACCCGTTACTATTGGTGCTGGCAGCCCTAGAACAACTTCAAGGTGCTAAGTATTTCACAAAGCTAGACCTCAAGCACTTACAACCTTGTTAGTATCCAGGAAGGAGATGAGTGGAAAACAGCATTCATTACTCCAAATGGACATTACGAATACCTGGTTATGCCTTTCGGTCTGTGTAACACCCCATCTGTCTTTCAGTTGTTTATTAACGATGTGCTCCGCGATATGATCAGGAAATTTGTTAAAGAGTACATCGACGATATCTTAATATACTCTCCTGATCTTGAGTCCCACATTTCCCATGTCCGTACGGTCCTTACACAGCTCTTAAAAAATCAACTGTACATGAAAGGAGGAAAATGCAAGTTCCATTTGCAGCAAGTTTCCTTTCTTGGTTACATTATCAGCACTGAAGGTATTGTGATGGATAATTTGAAGATCGAGGCAGTAGTTAACTGGCCCATACCTTGTAGTGTTAAGGACCTACAGCGTTTTCTGGGTTTTGCCAATTTTTACTGAAGATTTATTAGCAATTTTAGTGTCATAGCGGCCCCTCTCATGGCGTTACTCAAGGGCAAGAAGAAATCCAGGTACCCATCATGGAATCCACAGGCCGAGCAAGCATTTAATAAGCTATAACAGGCTTTCACCACAGCACCCATTTTGGTACACCCCGATCCGTCTAAACCATTTGTTGTTGAGGTAGATGCTTCGGATGTCGGCATAGGCGCGTTCTAGTCATAGCTAGTAGGTCATTCCGTAAAATTACATCTGGTCGCCTTTTATTCCTATAAACTTACTTCGGTTGAGCAAAACTATGGAATTGGAGATCGTGAGATACTGGCCATGAAGCTGGTGCTCGAGGAGTGGCGACAATGGCTAGAGGGGGCAAATCACCCGTTTCAGGTCTTAACCAATCACTGAAATTTAGAATACCTGCACAGCACAAAGCAATTGAACCCTAGGCAAGTGCGCTGGGCCTTATTTTTCTCTCGTTTCAGGTTTTCAATAACCTACAGACCAGGGTCCTATAACACCAAGGCAAATGCGTTATCCCAGATATACGAAGCTTCGGAGCAGTTTAAGAAAGCTGGATCAGCCAGAATATTACCCCCAGACTGTCAAATAGCATCCATACGATGGGAAATAGATCACAACATAGATAGAGAACTCGGCGATATTCCATCTCCGGCTCAGTGTCTGATCGGAAAGCGGTACGTCCCTCCATCATACAGAGATTGTCTCATTACGTGGGCACATGCCTCCTTGGTTTCTGGAAATCCTGGGGAATCCTGCGCCTACCAATTGCTGTCACGTAGATACTGTTGGGAGAACATGGTGCGGGACATACACCGGTTTATCGCCTCGTGCTCGACACGCACGCGGTGCAAAACCCCAAAAACATTCCCTGCAGGGAAATTGGTTCCCCTTCCCATCCCATCCCGCCCATGGTCTTATATTGCCATAGATTTTGTCACAGACCTTCCCCCATCCCAATCACATACCTGTATTTTAACTGTTGTTGACAGGTTTTCACCCGCCGTCTGTTTTATCCCATTTGTGGGCCTGCCCAACACATTCCAGACTGCTGAGGCACTTTTCAACAAGGTATTCAGGTTCTTCGGTATTCCAGAGGACATAGTTTTGGACTGCGGTTCCCAGTTTACCTCAAAGATATGGACCGCCCTTTTCGAACGTCTGGGAGTAAGTGTCAGCCTATTGTCTAGCCATCATCCACAGTCTAATGGCCAGTGCGAGTGGGTAAACCAGGAATTAGGAAAGTTTTTAAGAATATACTGCTACAAGAATCCATCAGATTGGAGTCCATTTCTGGTCTGGGCAGAAATGGCCCAGAATGCTGCTTGGGTTATCAACCACCCCTGGTACCATGGACAGCAGGTCCTACGGACATCCCTGCAGTGGATGACTGGTTGAAAAGAAGTGAGGAGGTCTGGGAGAAGGCTCATCAACACATTGAAAGAACCCTCCAGCGTTACAAAGACCATGCGGACAAACACCGTCGAGAGGCCCCAGCCTATCACACTGGAGACCGAGTCTGGCTGTCCTCTAAAGACGTCAAATTCCTTGAGGAATGCAGAAAACTTCGACCCAAATACCTGGGTCCCTATCAAACAGTGAAGCAGATCAATGAGGTGACGTATAAGTTGTACTTACCAGTCAATGTCAATATGTCTGACACCTTCCATGTTTCCCTACTGAAACCAGTAGTCCCAGGACTGTTAGATGAAACCCTTCCCGCAGCACCCCTCCAACCCCCAGTGGAGAAGGTGAAGGTGCTCCAGCATACGTGGTGAACAGGTTGCTGGATTCTTGAAGACAGGCAGGACACCTTCAGTACCTAGTCAACTGGGATGGCTACAGTCTGGAGGAGAGGAGCTGGGTGCCAGCTCGGGACATACTAGACCCAGGATTGGTAGTGGATTTTCATCGGTGCCACCCTGAGAAGCCGGGACCCAGGCCTAGGAGATGCCGCAAAAAGAACATCAGTGCGACCCTGACCACAAGAAGGACGGAACAACTCTGAAGCGCCACCCCACCTGCCCAGACCTGTGACCACTCTGGCACTCGAACCCAGAGACTCTCTTCTGGGTGTGTGGTTATGAGTCATCATGGCCACCCGTGTTGCTTGGCCTGCGTTGAGTCCTTGGGGGGGGGGGGGTACTGTGGGTACTGTCATGCCCCCCGCTCTGCTCCATGATCACTGGCACTTGCTCCTTGTTTCCCCTAGAAGTACATAAACCTGTGTTTCCCAACAAGCTGGTGTGAAGTATTGCCCATGACTCTTCTGAGCGTACCGAGCGTTGCTATTGCTAATCTTTCTCGTGTTCGACCCCTGCCTTCATCTGACCACTGTTTACGTCTCATCCCTGTTTGTTACCCCACCTGTGTTACACTGATTACCGGTTTTGACCCTCGCCTGTCCTATGACCACGACTTTGGAACTTCCCTTGGCAATAAACAGGGATTCGACGACTTGTACCTGCATTCGTCTGCTTCCTGTTGCCAGCGTTACACTTGTTGACTCTGACCTTCTGGTATATAGTTTTCGAAATATTGTATTCTCCTCAAAGTTTAGTTTAGCGCTGCAAACAAGACAAAATATCTTTGGGGCTGTTAAAGACAAACATTCAATTTAATTCATGACAGATTACAGGACATCAATTTTATACAGGATTTATATGTTTTTAGAAAACTGTGGACACAAATGATAACTTAAAAAATACACTGCTTCTACTCAGCTAAGTCATCATTGTATTTTTTGACATCACCAAAACACAGTAAATGCATGTTTGTGTCAAATTTTAGATATGGAACATATAAGTGTTATAAAACTTCAAGTGGGATCATTCAGCTTCTTATCTCCTCCGCTGAGGCAAGCTGTCTGCCAGAGGGAAGATGGCAAAATGATTACTTGTCATTACCTATGATTTTTCCACGAGAGGATTGCTACCCAGTGACTGTGGCTGACATGTTAAAACAGTTAAAAAAGTAAGCAAGGTCATGTACATTGTTCATGTATCAGTGCAAACATTGGCAAATATGCTGTATTTATCATCAGAACTGACAACCTCTACATGTATGTATATATGCATTATTGAATAAAGCATTTGGCCTATGAATGAGAAGGAGATTATGACAGAGAATGAGAATGGGAACAATGTGACCTTGTATCATATTAATGACATGAGAATTCTTTCTTTTTCACGTTTCAACTCTCCATACATGATGTCATTTCAGTCCTACTGCTGTGAAGGGAATGATTACCTTTCACAGCCACAGACAGCACATTAATAGATAGTCTACATCCTTAGTCTTTGAGCAGAATGATAGTGGAAATCTGCTCTGGCCATAGCAATTGTTTTAATTTCTTCCCTGGTTAACGTCTCCAAGGCAAGCAAATATTCATATTCTTGGTCTAGAGCCTGTCATTCTTCAAATGGAGAGGGGGACGTTTCAAGAAAGAAGCTTTTCAAATTAATGCCAATACCCAGAGGAAATGTTGGTATAATTCTACTTAAAATTAACATATAACTACAAATAGAAGAAAATAAAATGCAAATCCTTCTTAGATTTATGACAAATGAATCACTGACTGATTGGAAACTGAGTGCTTCTGTGAGACTCGGTCCGCCTCATCGGATTGTGCAAAAAAACATGAAAACAATTCTGACACACGTTGCCCTTAAAAGTCAGTGTGCTATAATGTGCTATTTGCACTATAAAATGCATACTTTCGTCTTACCTATAAAATATTTTGCCTATCATTAAACTGTATTAGTAATGAAGCTTAAAGAAATGTTTATGTTTATAACTGACATAAATACCAATGCAGTCTACAAATATATTGTTTGGAGCACTAAAAGAAAACCTATAAATATTCATATATATTGTTCTGAGTTTATAAAAGCAGAAGCATCATTACTATAAGTTCTTGTAAAGTAAAAGTCTCAGGAGAACCCTGGTAAATGTGGTTAACTTTGAGTATCTTCTAAAATTTTTAAGTCTGAATAAGTCTGTTTGCCTCAAGTGTTTTTGACAGTCGGTCATCTGTTGGGAACAATTTTGACTTAATGCCCACATCCTGCAGCTTTAGGCCAGAAAGGTTTTTTTAAGGTTTCTTCATGGTGTATACGAGCTAGATTGGATGTCTCTTCTTGCCAAATTTAACCTGTGTCAATACTGGTGTAACTCTATACGAACAAAAACTCATTTTAAAGTGATGGTTTCATACATTGTGCTAATAAATTGTGAATTTTTTTTGATGCTACACAACGTGGGATGTAGGAAACAACACTGGGTCACACTTGTCTAAGGATAATTAGGGGTCACAGCAGACAACTACTGTGTTTTTGTGTCTACCACTTGAGATAGTTGGTGAAAAACACAATTTAAAATTATTTTAATGAAACTGAAAGCCGCTTAATTTTTTACATGAATTATTATCTCAGTAAATGCAACATAAGCAACACCAATTCCTTCTGGGATAGGCTCTGGGCTGCGGATAAGTTGTTAATGAAAATGGGTGGACAGTTTATTTTTAAATGACTTGAAATGAAAAAGAAGAAGTAAATAAAATTTTGATTACTTTAAGTTCCCATGTTCTAAAGATGCAGCTAACATTGGCTTGTACAATACAAGTTACAAGAAAACTTTAAATACGGTGTTTTAATTAATGCATGGTTGTTTGTTTAGGGGGAAACACCAAAAATGTCAATAACTCTTCACTATGTAACTTACAGTAGTCACTTAAACAGTGGTATTCGTGAAAGGCCCTCTCATCAGCAGGCAAAAGGTGTAGTAAAACTGAAAAGTATGCAAATACTCAGATTTTGTGCAAGTGGAGTGTTAAGTAATACGTCTAGTGTTTTCAGCAGATAATGAACCTTAATGTCAGTTTCAGTCTTAACAGGCCATGATGAATCCTTCAGCTTGAGTTTCCACATAAGACACTTTAAAGGTCAAGTAGAGAGGACTTACGATCTGGGTGGCCTTCATCGGCTGTCATTGTTAAATAGCCAACAACACTGTACATAATGAGATCAATTCATTCATATGTCATGTGCGCAAGAATAGCTTAATCCTTCTTTAACAGAGTTTTATTTCAACTGAAAGGTCAACTGCATAATGTTAACGGTACAGTGGAATAATACTTTTCACTGATGGTGAGCGCTGATGTGAGATCCATTAGCTATCATATGTTAATTAATATGGATACGGGTTGGCTTTGTTCAAACCTTTTGCTTTCCTTTTCTATCTGATACATGTGCAGAAGTTCTCGTGTCAACTCAACCCATCTACAATACATTCCATGTGTGCATTGGCAACCATCTTACTTTTGATCTTAATAAAAACTAGAATAACCATATTCAATGAAACTTTGACATTTTATTCCCAAATTCATCCCTGAAATAAACCTTTATAAAATACATTGTTTGAATTCTACATATGCACACAGTCAGCTTCTACTCCTGTCACCTATTCTGTCCATTTTTTCCTTCCTCCAACTTCTCATAATCTACATTCACCACCACTCTCTGTAGTTTTACTCTTAGTGACGACATACAGCACAGAACATGTACATTCAGCTAGCTGGCCATGAGAACCTGAAAGTTGGAAGCAGGAACCAGTCAGTTCACTTGTAGCTAGGCACTACACTTTTACACCACCATTAGTTAGTCAGTCTACAAATATGGTGCTGGTCCTGGACCAGTAATTGAACCGTGGTTTCACCACATTCAAGGCAATGGTGTTATCCACTGCACTATTCAGGAGATGACACAATGGCACTCTAATCTGAGTGATGATCTGACTGGCTACGATAACATGTTATATGATGGTTATATGAAGACCTGATAGTTATAGACAGGTTCTTAGAGGGGAAGTTGGAAGCAGCATTCAGTTGGTTCATTTGTAGCTAGACAGGTATCTTTGTTCCTTTTCTCATGTCTTTCAGTACTTGTTGGACTGCAGTTGAGTTGAGTACGCACTCTTGCTGGTTAGTCTTTATTTAACAGACTTCCTCAGCACAGCATAGACCTCTCACATTAGGAGAATATTCTTGGTATATGAGGTGTGTGTGTGTATGTGTGTGTGTGTGTGTGTGTGTGTATGTGTGTGTGTATATACACTGAAAGCCACATCATTTTCAAAGCAATGGAAGAATTATTGTCTCAATAAGTCCAACATAAGCACTGTCCCAAAAGTAAAAACTATAACCAAAAGACTAAGGACACACATTTTGTGTTGTCATGTATCTTTTTACTCCTTCAGTTACATGGAGCAGGTGTACAGATGAATAAGATTAAGAATCAAATCCCAGCTTTCCACATGCTAAGCTGTAGCATTATCCACTATGCTACCCAGTACTTGTCTGTGCAATACCTGATTTATTGGTTTTATATATAAAATATAACATTCTGCATGTATGTCAGGGATCTCTGTCTATCCTTTTACTTTGAAATTCGCCTGATGCATTCATCATGGCTCGCTCGCAATTATTTGCTCAGCTCCAAAATCTTCACAGTTGTGTCCCACAGTTTTATCAAACTACCTCTCTTGGATATCTTGTGGTGCCAATTTTAAAAAAAAATCTTCACAGTGTTTTGAAGATGAAGAAAGGGAATGAAACAAATGCAGTGCTGTGTACCTTTACTTCTTTTCATCCCTCCACCGCATCACTCCGTCACCCCGCTCAGCTGTAATTGCCAGTGACATGCAATGGATCTTTACTCACAATGTAGCTGATTTTACACTGCGTGCCTCTGGATAATGAGAATATAACTTCCTCCGAAACTACCTTTCTTCATGTGCTGACAGCTGATTTTAATCAGTTCCTCAAATTACTTATTTACCCATGTGCTTAAAGGTACTTGACAAATGCACTGTTTTGCTGCTGTTTTCATACAAGTGAATGACTGTATAGGCAAAAATAATTAAGCAACTGCATAAAAATCCAATAACTGTATTTCTGAGCTGCTGTGGTGTAATGATTTTTTTTTATTATTATTATTAGGTGGTCTTAGATGTCACACTGATGCGTAATTCATAGATATATTCAAAAAGGAAAGTTCAAGTATCCCAAAGTAAATAAATTTGTAATGTGCTTTTTTGACTCAAAAAAAATATACTGGTTATAAAGATAATTTTGAATTTATTTAGGTTATTATCTGGTATTTAGCTTGTCCAAGGTGCACATTGCACTAAAGACCCTACAAGCACGTACCCATTTATATATCAGAGAAATGTAACACTTATACACACATACGCACACAATTTAGAGTGACTATTTCACCTGAAACATGTGTATGGATTGTGGAAGGAAACCAGAGCACCTGAATGCTGACACTCTATGGTGCACCACCGTGCCACCCTATTCACCTAAAGTATGTGCATATTTCTGCTCAGTTAAAATTGTACTCGAAAGACCAGGTTGTCTCAGCATGGAAAAGTCTTGTCCCAAAGTTTAGAGCAACTTCCAAGCCCTGCTATGCAGTGAAAGAGCTGAGCTCATTGAGAGACTTCAGTGCTTACAGTAATAAGGCAGCAGAGGCCAAAGCCATAACCACAGTAGCAGAAAGGACCCTTGATCTAATGAGCTTTCTGAGTTCAGACATGGACTAGAGTTGTACTAATTGCCCCACTGGGAGGACAATTTTCCTTGAAAATTGAAGAAATAACGAGAAATGCAGCCTGAAAGCATAATACACCTGTTGCTGAATTCTCAGCATAACTTACATTTTATTTTATTTGTACTGAATATATAACAAGTTTAGCCTGCTGTAGTGAACAACAACATATTAATTACATTTTTTTGTCAGTCACCATTAAGTAACTGCTATACACACAAGCATGTAAATGTATGTGTGTGTGTGTGTGTGTGTGTGTGTGTGTGTGTGTATATTTTTTCATTACTGAATACCCATGAATTTAAGAAAGTTACTGGTTAACATCTAAGAAGGGGCCTGGCTGTTGCCCTCTTGATCAAGGTGTCTACTCCTTATTGTTCCAGCATTAAATGCATCTAAAACGGGAAGGCATTATAAATTGCTAAACAACCAAATAACAGCAATTATATTTTGCACAAAGGCAACATTTCACAAGTCACCCCCCCGTGATAATAGGATTTAGCAGAGGTTTTTCCTCAAGTCTCTCACAACTAATGTACCATATACCTACCTCCTTATAGTGGAGAATAATGTGCTTATTTTAAATTACATTGCTCATCCATCAAATTTAGCAAAAGGAACCTGTTTTTCTATAATTTAAAACTCCATCATTTTTTGGCAATTAGGAAAAGAGAAGAAATGACAGCACTGGGTTGTGAATAAATTTGTATTCTAATATTTGGTGCAAATTATATATCTCCAGCTACATTGTGCATCTGCAGCAGTTTATAACTTATAAACAGTATGAATGAAATCTCAAATGGGAGGGGTTTGGGACCAGCCTTTAAATGCAACTTGCAATAAAAAAAATCCTTTGCTTGAATTCACATTTTTTCTGCAAATGCTTTATACCACTCATGACTCAAACAATATTTTTGTAGTGTTTGCTGCCTTGTCTTGGTTTGAAACTATAGAGCTCAGTTCAAGTTGGCACTTAACAGCTGGACAAACATTGCAATGCTGACAGGCAGGAGCTGTTGTGATCCAACAGGCTAAGAATCTCAAGCTCACCTTTATGGAGATGCGGGAGTAATGAAAAAGAAGGATCCACCTAATAACCATGCAGAGTTTTAAAAAAGAACTATTTGTTTCAGTTTGTTATAAAGGATTAATATCATCCAATATGGCTCCACATAGATTAAAAAAATGCAGCAATGAGGCACCTAGTGTTAAATCCAGTGTTTATAGTTGTATGTATATAATTCTATTTCCTTGTTTATTGTACATGAAACATCTTATTAAATCTTTTCAAATAAGATCTTTTCTTTCTTGAACTTTTATTTTTCAATTATTTCTCAGGGTGATACATTTAAATCTCATTTGTAACTGGTTTGCTGTGTAAGCATACGTCCAATTCAGAAAAGGGCTTTTCGAAGGTGAAACACAAACTCTAAATATTAAAATCAATCACATTACTGGCAAATTATTTTCAGTTTTAAATCAAATGTAACTTGTATGACATAATATTATTAAAACATTTAGTACCGCAATCAAAATTAGACCCAAGTTTAGTAAGGGCTTCTTAGTGGCGTTTCAGACCGAACCGAATGGCGCCTTCACACACGCTGCCTCGGAGTGTGTCAATGTGTGTCTGGCTCAAGCAGAGTGGCATTTCAGAGCTCGCAGTGAGTTTCTGACTGTTTGTGTTGCCACACTATAATTGCCACTTCAAGCCATGTTTACAAATCACCTCCAGCCCCCAGCTGGGACCACATTATGTTAGTCACACAGCTTCAACGGACAGTTCATCTCTGTCACTGACTCCCTGCACCTGCTTAAGAGATTCAGACAGCAGAGCCCTCAGTGACATTTCAGTTAAAATTATTCAACTGTAATAAAATCCTCAATGTTTTCAAAGCCAATATTATTTTCCTAAGGAATAAAATATGAAAAGAAACCGGCTCTGCACTGTATACATTAAAAGAAAGTGGTAGCTCAGACAAAAAACAGTATGAATCCAAAAAATGATTCTCATTCTGCCACTGTGTCTGTATTTTTAGGTATTCATTAAATATTTTCATCATGTTTTTATTAATGAATCATTCTTGGCTGACCACAGTCCTTGAGTCACTTTATTGTATATGCAACAGCCCTCATTATTCAGAGAGGTGACTTGGCACAGATTAGCTGTCACCAGTTCAGTGTCAGGCATGATGGAAACCAAGACTCAAAAATACAGCAAAATGGAATATTTTAAAGAAAATGCGGCCAGCAGTATTTCATAGGGTGAACTAAGCACAGTAAACAGTTTTATTTAGGACATTTATAACGTGTGACCTTTGACCAAGAGCTCTTGGCTAAACAAAATCAGTTAACTATAGAGCAGAGTCTAGGAGACCACAAGTCGGTGTTCAGTACATGTCCGTGCATGCTCTGCCTTCATGACTGTCTTCCCATCCTCATGTCCTCTGCACTGTGTGAGAAAGCAGCTACACCACATTTGTTGGTCACCTGACCAAAGAAGCTCGCTGCTTCTCAATGTCAGTCATTCCACCAAAGGACAAAGCATACAGTCTGTCTTGGGTGGACTTAGTGCCTCTGCAGCCATGTTGTTCATCAACTGGGAAACTATTGTATGTAAGAATCTAGGATGGCACTTTCCAATGTGCTATATTTACTGCTAAACTCTTCCTAATCTCACAAGTCAGATGAAAAGCAAGGTTCTGTTGTCTGCTTTTCTAATCATCTGGAGCTTGGTTACTTTTTTTAAGTAAAAGCTGGCATTTACTAAAATTTGCAAATTGTTTTCAACTGAGTAAGTTGCAGTTAGTTTTTGGGGACTATTCTAAAGCCCCCTGGGAGTTATCAGACACTAATTTAAGACCATCTGTATATGGGGATGGAATTCAGAGTAAACTTTAAACTCTCACAAGTGGTATCTTTTTAAATGCTGCAATTAGAAGTATTTTTAAATGAAAGTGCCACACTGTTAAAAACCATTTTGCATTTTGGTAATCTTCATGTGTTTTATTTTCATTGCATTTTTGTATTGAGCATGAGGGGAAAATTATTTTCAAAATTTATAACAGCTAATATAGATCAATCAAGACTTTTTCAAGCTAAAATATGAATGTACCATACTATATCTTAATAAAGCAGGATGAGTAGTTGTAATTTATGATGATACTTTATTTTTCACATCTATTTTTAGTCATAAGGAATAACATTTCTACAATTTTACCTTTCTGCAACTGCTACAGGGGTGGCATGGTGGCTCAGCAAGCTGCACTGCTGCCTCACACCACCTGGGCTGGTTGGGCGTAGGTTTGAATCTGACTCAGTCTGTGTGGAGTTTGCATGTTCTCCATGTGTCAGTGTGGGTTTCCTCCAGGTGCTGCTGCTTCCTCCCGCAGTCTGAAGACATAAGCTCCAGGTTATTTGGGTTCTCTAAATTACCCCCAGAGTGTAAATGGGTGTGTGTGGCCAAGCTGTGATGTACTGGTATTCTGTCCTGGAGCGGTCTCATAACCTAGAACCCAATGATTCCAGGTTAGACTCCTAACTGCAGTGATCCTGCTCAGGATAAGTGGTTGATGACAGATGGATGTAACTGCTACCACAGACACATTGGAAAACTGTATCAGCTGCAGCAATGCTTGTATTGAGCTCCCTTTATTGTGTTTAGCAGTTTCTTTAAGCCATTTAGCCAGCAGTGAGCTGGCTGGTCTCTGTGGGTTTTACTCATAGAGGCACCACTATAGGGAAGCACAGAGCACTGGTGACCTGCTCAGAGAATCTGGTTCAGTTTGTGTGGAGTTGGAATGTTGTCCCCATCTTTCTGCAGGGTTCCTCTGGCCGAGCCAGGTTCATCCCACAGTCCAAAGACCTGTGTGTCTGGTTAACTGGTGGCTCTAATCTCCTAGTGTGTGTATCTGTGACTGAATGGGTGTGTTATTGTGTTGTAAAGGACTAATGTCCCGTCCCCGGTATACCCTGTCTCACTCTGTGTGCCCTGTGCCACCACGACCCTTTTTTAGACAACTGATCATTGATAATGGATGGATGGATAAATATATTCATACCACAGGTTTTATTGAGTGCTGTGGTAAAACATGATATCCTTCTCAGTTGTGGTATACACTTTCAAAATCATTTAACTCGAAACGCCAAGGATTCAGAACCCCAACAGCAGTGATTTTCCTCAGCTTAAATTTTTAATATCTTCCCTGTAGCTGTTTTATACTTTAATTTCCTTTATTTCAAGATATCTTTTATTTTTGTCTACTAACCCTGCAAAATCTACTATTTGGGCAGCATCAATTTTCAATGGATGAATAGTTCTTTATCAACTTATTCTCCAGAGATTTGCTTGGTGAGCCAAACAAGGTCAGGGCATTCCTGGAAGCAGTTGTTTCCTAAATTCTGAAAACAACACCGAAGCTTAGAATAGAAGCTAGTCTTTTCTTCCACGACCCCACCACATACAAAGGGAAAAAAGGTGAGTGATGCTTGAGAGGATTGTTGGTAAGCTCCAATACAATTTCTAAATTTATTCTTGACCAAACGTGTCAAAGTAAACCAAAGGAAGTTGGGAAAAGACTGTCACCTAGGTGTCACCAGCAATGTAAAAAAAAAAGAAACAGAAAATTACATGTCCTCAGAAAAACATTGCCTTGCTGTCAGCTGTATTTTGTAAGCCCAACAAAGTGCTCCATACCTTTCTGTTTAGGATGTTTACAGCCCTCAACTTCTGACCTTGTGAGATCTTAAACTTAAACCTAATACATTGATGATGGTCTACAGCCTGGAAGGACTCAGCAGTTGGTCACATTCAGCATAACTTTGTACTCCACCCTCCTCATTCTTTCCAATTTTTGCTTAGAGCAACTAGAGTTTGATGGTGGAAATATGGGTCATTATGTAAAAAAAATTATATTTATATCAGTGTTGTTCCTCTTCCACTGCCCTGACATGAAACTGATTATTATTTTATGTTTAAAAGTGTAAAAGTTGAAAGAGGGCTTCACACATCATGTTATGAAGCTAAGATGATCTGTCAGGGGATCACATGCTTGTGGACCAGAGTGGTTGTTATTAAAGGTCACCCAGTAGTTTATCTTTCTTTCCCTTTTCTCTACAATGCTGAACCTACCTAAAGTTCATGTAAAGAATATGCCACATTTAAAAGCTAAATCAACATATTCACCTGGCACTGTGCTCTGTTTTGAACAGCTGTGAATCGATTTCAAATTTCTTCACTTTGTCTTTGGATAAAGTCCAGAGAGCATGAGACTTTCTGAACTTGCTTCTACCCTGTCCCTCTGGGCAGTTAATATCATGTCATAATTTTCCATATGGTGTTAAATTACAATAATAAGTACACGATAAAAACATTCCTATAGCACTGAGAATTGAGTTGTATAAAAATTTTAATTTTTATTTTATTGTGATACACTCAACCTGGTAAAGTGTATACTTTAAAGCTCTGGTGGGCAGCAGGACACTGACTCCATCTAAAGGTGATGTGAATGGAACATGAAATTCAGCCCACTTGAAAAAGACTCATAAATCCTTGGTTAAAGGAGAAAAGAAATTCTCGAATGACTTTATTGAATCACTGTTCTGACTGTTGGGGCAAACAAACGAATCTGGATTTTCAGTGATCCAAAAAAAAAAAATCTTTGCAAACCCTGGAAAATGTTCTGCTTGAGCATTGCAATATCTAGCCTGAGTTCACAATTCACACCCGAGTTCATGTCAAGAACTGGAGATCTGTATTTTGAATGCATGAAAATTATTTAAGAAATTTCTGATTCACAGAGTCACATGAAAAAAGATTTCAAACATATTTCTGAACCATCTGCTTTCCATAGATAAGATATAGCAAACTTGATAATGTGCACAGATTATACACTGTGCTGATTTTAAGTCATTATTTATTACAAGTTTTTAAAAGGTAAATAGATGTACACCAACAACTTAAATACTGCCTATATGTATGCATATTTTACGTATTATTTTTTAACAAATAAGATGCAAGACGTTTGTTTGAGGAGGTTTTCAAAAGAAGACTTTAGTCAACTGGAAAAAAGACGAGAAAATCAATACCGTATGTCTAGTAAGCAAAACAAGAGAGCATATTCTACAATAAAAAACAAGACATATTTTGAAGATTTTTTGAGAAATGTTACTTATTCTTTGCAACTTTTATTTGTTAAAGTTCTGCTGATGTTTGTTCACCCAGCACAGAGGCTGTAGCAGATGTATAGGAGAATGATATTACATAACATCAATATACGCAGTGCTTCTTCATCTTGATATGATCTTGAGTTCAGTGTCAGAGCACCTGTGCAATGTCATAGCAAGATAGTGGGAGCTGTTGCAATATTTCAGAAAATTACGCATCAGTGTACTTTTCCACAAGTGTGCAGACAAATGCATGAGTTACCAAGCCACGGTGGAACACAAGCTGAGACAAAATTAAAGGTTTCTACAGTCTTCCTCCACCCACAGCCATTCAGTTCTGCCACACCATAAAGCACAGAAAAAAGTATGGCGAAATTAAATGTGTAACTTCCATCATGACAAAACTAAAATACAGCTCTTCAGGACCCTCATCTTCAACAGATTTAATTTTTATGCTACAGTGTGCATTTCACTATGCACTTGCAATGATTTTGTCATCATCCCCATAGCTTTTCCACTTGTTTCATTAATTTAAAAGGCTTCAATATTTTCTTCCCTCCCCCTCACCTCCTTCAAGCTAAATAATGCGACTATTATGAATCCTTTCTGGGATTTTATGCCATTTCAAGACAAAGAGGTCACATATAAATTTCCAGATGTCTCACTGGGCTATAACATATTTTGTAAACTGCCAGACTGATCACTGTCACCTGGTATCTAGTCTGTTCAGTAGTACATTGTCAGTTTATTCAAATACTGAATACTGACTGCTTGATGTGCATAAGAAATCAGTCACTCAAGATATATTTTTTAAACTTTTTGCACTGTTATATGGATTTGCAATGGCCTGGCATCTCATCAATGGTGTAGTTTCATAGCCTAGTCTTGGGTGATTCCCAGACAGTCTCTGGAACGTCACAGCCCTAACCAGGAAAAAGCAGTTAAGAATAATGGATGAATGGATAAATGGAAGGATGGATGGAGGTAAGGATTTATAGTGCAATAAAATAATTTAAGTCTATCCATCCCTTATCATAAATCACTTGCACATTTTCATGTGATGATCCACAGCATTAAAATATTAGAGTTAGAACTCTATTACATTTCCCTTAAATCCAAGGGAGACCTAATGTATAATTATGTCAATGAAGGTGTACTGAAGCAATGATTGCCTTTAAATATTATAACTATAAAAGGATGCAACCTTTCTGACCATAGAAACAACCATTTGGACTTTGGTTGCTCTAGGCAGAAATAAGATCCTTTTGAAAAATCAGCTATGCTAATATGAAAACTTGTCTTAACTGTGTTGGACGAAATGACACACCTGCCTGTGCAGTGGAATTACTCTGCACTTAATGAATTCAGGACACAGAATGTTAAATAACTCTTTGAAAAGCTGTTTTTAAGCTGAAATGTGGTGGGCTATTTAAATGCTGTCCTGGAGGGCCGAGTCCAGTCCCCTTTACACTGCAAACAGCCCAGAGGGGCAGTTAAATGTGTTCAGTCAAGAAGTTTAAAGTGCAGTGTAAATCACTTTGGAAACAGCAAGGTGAAATGTGCTGGTATCATGAGGTGATGGAAATATCTATGCCAATTGTAAGTGCTGTTAATGTTGAGTAGTACTGTTCAGTAAGTGATTAAGGGTATGGCAGGTTTGGTTGGTATGAATGGTTACCATAGTGATGTGTAAGGGTGTCAAGTGACAATATTGCCTTTTCTGGGGTGTTTCTGCCAAAAGCATTTCACAAAAGCGGACGCATTTCCTGATCTGCACAACAAAATTAAGTAGCATTAATCTACCATCTGGATTTTTTAAAACCAAATGTTTTATTTCTCCTGAAAAAAGCATGAAAGTTGTAACTAATTATGCAGAAAATGGCTTATGAATAAATAAAAATCTGTAACTGAGCCAGTCAAAGACATGGTGGTCTAGTAGTATGCAACACCCACAACCACGAGATCTAACACTTGTTAAGTTACATTCCTGGTTGTCAGGTGAGAATAGAAACTGTATAAATGTGTTGACAAGTTACAGAAAACTATTGATAGCTGTGTATTTGCTGCAAAATATAAGTGCTGACCATCACTGAAACAGGAACTGCATACAATTAAAGTTAGTAAAGGGTCAAAATCATAAAGAAGTATATTGCTGGCATTGCATTTGACAGACCAGCAATGAAACATCAAAATATATTCCGCTGTTTATTGAATTCATTAATGACGTTAGAACAATCCTCAATGCAAAAAACTATGACTGGCAAATTTATTCAAATAATTATGAATATGGGTGTAAGACTAAGGTACACTTTGCTCCATACTGGTGTAAAAATAGCTCATGAAATGATCTTTTGAAACTGTTCCCATTAAAACCATTTTTGTTTTTAGAAGCAGTGGATTGTGACAATTTCTCGTGAAGCTTGTACCCTGCCATTGCACACCGCTTTCAGAAATACCCAGGCTACACCAGCAGCAGCACATAAGAAGCTCACCTGGCACATAGCGACATTTTGTACTAATAAGAGGCTGTCATTCTTGAATTTGAGGTGTTGAATTTGTTGGTTCGCTGGCCAGTTGGAAAAAAAAATCTCCTGGGTCCAGCTTTTTAGTACTACAGATGAACAACTACTTTTAAATTATATTACTTTAAAATATGAGGGTTTAAAAATCATTTTATAATTTGAGCCTCAATTAAAGCCACTGTACTCTGATTTTTTCCAGCATCTTCCCTGGAACCCAAGTGCACAGTTAGCAAGTTTATATGGCATTCGTCTTTTTTCTATTTAAAAAATGTGTATTTACTTGGTAATTCTGGACTCTACACCCAGTTTCTTTCCTGAGACACGAACTTGCCACCTTAAAGTCACAAGTTCTATCTTCTGAATCATTACTTCACAGAATAAAGCAAAGTGTGAGACAGTTGGTACACTGGGATATCATTTGTCAGCTGTGTACCAAACTGAGATCTCACTGAAATAAGTAAGAAACTCAATTTTCTTTATGCAAAAGATGTTTGTGGAAAAAACATTCCACATTTTGGAAAAGTTACCCCACTGACCACAAAATGACTTCTGAACTACTTTGTCAGATGTAAAGAGTCTCAGTTTTTATCTTTTGAACATTTTTCTTCTATTGCGATCATTAAAGTCAGATGAGTTAGCTCGACATAAAGAAATTCTGTTTTTAGATCCTTAACTTCGTAATGACGTGGGTCTAATATGCAGTAGGGCCACTAATTCAAATAATCCTGAGGTGTGATGAAATAACTGCATCTGATCGGTAGTTTTCACAATCACACAGAAGGCTGTTTTCTGGCACATATCTGTTCAAACCATAATAAAAAAGAAATGAACCTTGTTTCCCTTTCAATTTGAGGTGGCTCGAATTATTAGAATAATTAGCATAAAATGTCAGTCTTTGAGGGCTTGGAAGGTCTGTCCTTTGTTGGAAATAATGTCTCCAGAGATAGAGCAGGCAAGAAAGAGAACACCGATCTAATGCAAGATTCAGAGCATCTTATGATGCAAACCACAGGGTTTACACTGCAGGCTTCCATGTTATTCTTTCACATTAGTCTCGCAGGAGCAGACTAACAATGCCTCTTTGAAGACTCAAGATGAAATACAGCACTGTATTGGATATGAGAGACTCTACCCTCAGTGTGAGAAATATGCTAATGTGTCCATGACTCACCGTTAAAAGAGTGTTATCCCCAACTCCGGGGGAGCACTAGGAGGAGGTCCATTGTATTCCTGCGGTGATTCTGTGTGCGAAAAAAAATAATAATAAATCAAACTTTGATTATGAGTTACATGGTCCTTGAACTGGGAAGAAAGTGCCGGTTTTATATATTTAAGGCCATTTTTATAGATTTTCTTATCTGTCCAATTATAGAATTAGTGTGAAATGAACCTGTTCAGCATGCTAAAATAACCCTCTGAAACGGATTACAACTATGACTGAATACTGGATATTTAATGCAGTAACACTTCATGTCTGATTGCTAAAGTTACCAGGCATGAGGCTGCCATGGATGAACCTCAAAATTTTAATACTCGCCTTCCATTCAATTAGATTTATTTAACCAAATCTCAACAGATTTGCACATACCTTCAGGCTCAATTGAAAAAACTAGCCTGATGTAGTGGATAAATACAAAAAAAGAATACAACAAAAATCCAAAACAGATGTGTAATAATTCAAAAACACATTTGAAAGGTCTTTTCCCAGAAGTAGTTCCAACTAAAGAATACCAACCCTTGGCTGTTGCCTACACAGTACTTCCCCAAATTCAGCTTTTAGTCCTCAGAATAGGACAATTGTATTATATTTACATTTGCATTTATTTATTTCATTTCAGGGCTTTCGATATGGCATACAAAACACAGTCAGTTCATGAACTGGCTGGCTTACACGACACTGATGAATGTGGCCTCCATCCGCTTGCATTCAGTTCTATTCAGCTGAATTTATTTTTAGTGGACACTCACCCATCGCACCAGGGTGACACAGAGCGCTGAGAACTGTTCTGTGAGGGACAGGAAGCAGCTTTTACAGTTACCTATAAAGCAAGTCAACTGCCAGCTGAGGAGAGGACAACAAAAGAACTCCAGCAGTAAGGCAAATGCCTAAAGCATTAAACCAGTCACAGCCGACAGGCGATCTGACTTTTTGCCTGCGTTGTGTTACAATTGATTGATTCCAGTGATCATAAGAAATGGCTAGCAGGCTCATTGGTCAAGTTAATACCTTGTAGTGGTTTAAAAAAAGGTCAGAACATCTAAGTTTTTGTTAACTGTGTACCACTCAAAGATTTCATGCTTACTGATGGAAAGGGGGTGGGTGATGTCACAATTAAAAGTCTTACACTAATGTAGTAATAATATATTTGATCCTTTTTTAGGAAGTTGCAAAATTTCTGTGTGTTTCAGCCTATAAGAGTCTTCAGCCGCTTAAAAAATGACTGAAGAAGAAGGTGTATTAATTACATAGAACCAGTGTGAGGCGTCAGTTTCATTAGAAGCTCGAGTCATAAGGGCACCTCTTGTACAAACACACGCTATCATGTATTGCACGGGTTTATTGACCTTTTCAGAAGGAATCCTATTGTTGCAAGAAGCTGATAAGAATTCCATTTCTTTTTCTCTTGTCTTCAAAGGAAGAAGTACATAAGCTTCTCACTTGCAGCAGTCCCCTCTCTTGGTGTTAATGCATAATTTCTGTGCCTTATGAAATAGTATGCTACATATATTCGTGTGCTAAAACTTCACTTGTTCATTAAATAGAGCCATGAAGACAAAAAATCCAAGACTGGTCCGTCAGTTGCATAAATGTTTATGATGCAAAATATGTAGGATAATAATAAGTATAGAACATCATTGAACAAATAGATATATCTCTTAAGATAAATTCTATTTTCTTTTAGTCTGTTTTAATTATTTATTGACAATAGCATTTCCCTGACACTCACCAGCAACTGGAAGTTGGAAATGTAATTTTCAACTTTGTTACTGGGTAATTTTTATATATTTTTTTTGTTTGGTATTGTTGCATTTTGTTACATCATTAACTGTCTTGGAAAAACATGGTTCTTTGACTTGTAGCTCAGGGGAAATGCTTTCTGGTGATGGAGAACATTCTCGTGACAATTGGGTCTATATAAAACTGTTAGATGTTCTGAACTGTGTCATAAACACAGATGGCAAAGATAGCAGAAAGACTGAATTCTATTCCTTTTGTATTGCTTCTTTAGACTGCATCATTCATTATACATGTTCATCAATAAACTATTGAATAAATTCATTCATTTACTTTTAATTCACTTTTTTCTGATAGGAGTCATAAGAATGTGTGACATTGCGTGAAGTATAATCCTAGCTGTGGTCATTTACTGTAAAGCATTTAAAGTCAAACAGGTCTGATCTAAATGTAATTAATGTTGCAGCGGCTACTTGTTATTCTTCCCATGTTAACATTCGAGTTTACATTCATTAAGTTTAAATTAATGGCAGAAATATAGTCTGCTGAAATTGTAAACAGGTTACAGAACGATTGCCTGTTACTTGCTACCTATACGCTGCAACAGGTATGTGATAATATTCTTGTTTAATTTGAAGTCATCAGCATGTTTACACATGAGGTAGTAAGAAAAAAATAATTTTCAACCAAAATGCAAGTTTTCAGGCTGGTTAGTCATCCTATAAGCAAATAGGTTTCAGAGTGACAGGTTAATAACCGTGTGAACTAGCAGAAGCTCTGAGTAACACTTAGGAGGAAATGAAATTGGAGCAAGCATCTGAGAAAAAAACATCACGCACGATATTCAAAAGCTGTAACATAATCAAGATTAATCAAAAGCTGTAATTCTGTATCTGTTTCTTTCCCCGATTGAGTAATGTGTGGAGAATGCATTCGGTAGTTTTTCTTCCTTGTGCGCTGTTATTGTGCGAGCCAAAAATAAAATTATGTGCCAGACTGAGTGCTCAATTCATATAATAAATGTAGGATATTGCTTGCTGCTGTTGTCTGAAAACATTTTAAACACAATTTAAAAACACTTTGCGCATCTTTAATGTTTACCCAGAGTTGTCTCAATGTGTGGCCTTGTCCAATTTTTTTATATTTATTTTTTTTTTTTTAAAACTGTTACATATTCATATGAAATTGAGATCAAATGTATATGTCTTTATTTATCCACAGGGTTGCGTCTGCTGCTGCAGGTCTTGCATTTTTACGTTTTATGGTAGTTAGCGTAATTTGTTTTTCTTCCGCTATCCGAGACAATGTAGCTGGTCCTGCCCCATCCTGCATTTACATTATCAGCAAAACCACAAGGACAACCAGAAAACAAGACGCACAGATGTTGTGAGAATTGAGCGCAGACCGTCATACCCCTCAGGTATTTCAAATCCTCTACAGGCGGTATTGTTCCATATTGCACATTTTCATTGTCAGCAACACACAACAGAGACAGAAAAAATGCACAGAGGTTATGCTGTTTATGCTGGCATAGAGCTCCAAACGCAGTCAACACTATGTGTCGAGCCATCTCCGCAGCCTTTGTGTCAGTATCCTCTTCACAGCGGCATAATGCGGTGTCCATTATACGCCATTACACTGTCAATTGGTGTGCAGCCCTCTTTGCTGTGTGAGGAGGCCCCTTCCTAAAGATCCACGCCAGGGAGTTTGCTCTTGTCAATTTCTGGACATGTTACTTGGATTCTTCCTCAGTACCCAGGGGGGTCTACCAGTCAACGGAGAGGGTCATGCTAGGCTGGGTTTGCGTTGCCTTTAGAGCTGCGGCAGCTTTGTGTTTCTGTACAGCGCTGCAAAATTAGCAAAAAAACCTGAGGTTTGGCTGGTGGAAAAGAGAGTGTGTCTGGGGAGTGAAAAACCACACAAAAATGCAATGTTACATTTCCAAATGTTTGTATTGCTGTTGTATTTATTTTCTCTTTTTTATTTGATTTGAGAAAACTTTTTTTTATTTTATGTCTGAAATATTGTAAAAATGATTGTACCGTGGGTGACATGTTGAAGGGCTGTCTGACTAGTTTTTTTTACACAAGGCTGTTATATGTTTGCAAGTATGTATTGTGCCTGTTCTTGCTCAAATCTATATGTATGGGGAAATATATGAAATAATACATATATATGTATGGGGAAAAAGAACAAGCTAAAATGATGAACACAGATGTTTTTAATTTCGGTGTATTAAGTATGTATGAAAAATCTTCTTTTCAAATGATGAAATTATGTAAAAGGTTATCAGTTCAAGTCTTTAAAAATACGGAGGAGTTAAAGCAAGCAGAGACAGATAGGAGAAGCTGATATCTTCTCTTCAATGTTCACTTTGACTAACTGCAGGGTTATTATGATATCCATCTGCAAATCATTTGGCACGTTTAAAACACGTAGGGCTACAGTTTAACTACATTTAAACTTGTCATTTATCCACAGCTGTGCAGTGTTCTCTAGGCACCTCAAGGTCAATTGTTTTACAGTATGAGAGTGTGAGTGTAAAAACAGCATTGCTGGGGGTAAGTTAAAGAAAGGCTGACCTATTGCAACCTAATTTGTTTTGGACGTGATAAGGATGTAGGTTAAGATAGTAATCGACAGGTAGGACGACTTAAAACGGTGCTCGATCCAAAAATTAAGAAGAAATGAAGTTCAATATTGAGTATCAAATGAAAAGTGAATGAAAATGAATCGCTTAAGCGTCGCTGAAGTTTTCAAGCTTTATTTTTTTCTTTTCTCTTGTCAAAAAGTATGCCACAATTAAAAAACCTGATTTTACTACCGCATTTCAAAATTGGAACATGAATGTCAGAAAAACTTTGTGTGTTTTACCTTCTGTCTAAACACTCTTGCAGCATCTCTCCCATTAAAGCCAGGTAGATTGGGAACGTTTTTACGAAGCTGGCGTGCAACCAGGAGACGACCCAAAGCACGCTCGCTTTCGAGACACGCTGAAGGGGACATTAAAACTTAGACGTCACTTGCTGCCCATCCACATCAGTCAGTTGTCTGCTCCTCTCCTTGTTGGGTGGAGCCGTATCGGAGCTGTTACTCTGTTTTCAGCCCAGTTAATTGTCATGCACAACCATTCTCTGAACTCTTACAGGACTTTGCACAAAATTAAATTAAATACTCAGAAGAAACCAGGCTAGTAGTATTTACATAACTGTGTGCCATCTGCCCCTCTGCTGGGAGTGGTCTGCTGAACAACAATCAGAGTTACGGTGGAAATGGAAATGAACCCTGGGACTCTTATTGGATTGGGTTGCATTTTAATACAATCACGCAGGTAGTGGATTGCAGTTGTGGGTGTTTTTCAAGGTCATATTCTCCCCTATACAATGGTGTAAAAAGAATAATTTACTTACACGGACATAATTAATATAGATATGAAAAATGCACAATTGTCCCTTGTACAGCTTTATTTATTGCACTGGGCTTTCGAATCATTCCAATTATAATGGGCCCTGATATAATCACACAGCTTGAGCTTCACTTCACTGATGCAAAAAAAGGATAAAGCAGACTTCCAGTTTCAAATGAGATCAACCAGCAGTCTTGTAAACTTTTTCATCTAATCTCTGCGGTGAATGTTCTGACCCTCTGGGTAAAGTTCTTCATCTTGACGCAAAATTAAAACTCACCTTTGCTTGGAAATCGGCCTACACTCATATGCGAAGGGCAAATCTACAATTGCGGTATTAATTAAACCTTCCCGTGCTCAATTTTACCTCGTCTGAAATTTGAAAGATATTAACTGAGATCACTATGATTAAGCCCTTGACTCCCCTCCTCTTTAATTTTTTATCCTCTCTAGCTTGGCAGGATATGATTAACACACGTATCCCGAAATTGGGAGCAAAAAAATAAAATTCGAGACACCTACCAGTCGATTTTTTTTTTGATGGGACCTCATTTGAAAACAGTAGAAAGTAAAAAGTCATTGTATCTGATGCCAGAAATTATTCATATTTCTAATAAGCATTTCTATTCTCAGCAGTCTGACACCTCTCTGTAGTACATGACAAAGCTTTATAGTGGATGAACTATATGAGCTCAGGTGGTCTCTGTCAGTCTTGTACACGCAGTAGCTATTTGGTAAAAAGACAGTTGAGGAAAAGTGTGAGGAAGATTGAATACTGAAAAGATAATCGCAGCTTATTTCAAGGATGTGAGAGATAGTTCTGCTTCATGGTCCTCCCAGTGATTTCACAGCCCTACATGATTATCCCACAGGTTATTAATACTCATTGTTCTTGGATTTCCTGACAGTTTATTATGAATCCTCAGAAATGCAAATGACCACTAGATTTATTATGTCATAGGGGTTGTTTTAGTTTCACAGCTTTATATCTTTAGGTTACAACTTCACTATAAAGGAAGTAATGAAGGATTTCTTTAATGGTAGAACATCTTGGATCACCAGGAGAATGTATTTTTTTATCTCTTTTATAGGAACAGTGAAGTGATTGTATAGGGCAACTTTTGTTCTAAAAAAGCCTAAATTATGTACATAAAATCTCTGCTTTAAATTCATTCTGTGTTAACACAGACTGTTAAAAGGTTTGTTTACTGTTTGTTTACTTAAGTGTTGTCACGTGTTTAATACCGTCTAATTAATGAAATCCAAACCATTAACCACCACAGACCCGCTGCAGAATGTCTTAACAAATTGCTGATTTTATTTAGGCTTAATCACGCTATTGAGGAGAAATCTATTATACATGCTACAAGTAAACCATGTGAATTATTACAGAAATTCAATAGACGGTTAAATTGGAAGTGTTAAATGAGGCATAAAAAGTAGATAAAATTAGAAATTAGGGAAAATGCACAAGTCATAATTATAAAAGCTGATGATATGTTTATCTGTTCACGATTGTAACAAAAATCCAAGACATGCTCTCAGCAATTTCATCCTTTTATGATTTTTGGATCATTACAGATCCAAAGAACGATTATTATGTTAGACACAATGAACAGAACAAAAATATAAATATATCTGCGATAATTTATTCTCTTTAGCAAGAGACAGTCACAGGTGCAAATAAAAATGATTCATTTTACAATACATATCCCCATAATTTTTTTAAATCCCAAAAGAATCTGTCACTGCAAAGTTTGGAAAACACGATCTGACGTCCACGCGTGGAGACGTAGTCTATATTTGTGTAAAGAC
Source organism: Arapaima gigas (assembly GCA_900497675.1). Classification (NCBI taxonomy): domain Eukaryota; kingdom Metazoa; phylum Chordata; class Actinopteri; order Osteoglossiformes; family Osteoglossidae; genus Arapaima; species Arapaima gigas. The sequence continues at coordinate 1,043,049 of UFQX01000201.1, read as the reverse complement.
ATTTATCTATCTAGACTTGGCTTTGTGTTACTGAGCAGAAGTTTCACTTCCAAGAGACACACACCCCCTGGGAAATCAGGAGAAGCAGTGGAGTGGCATACTTCCTATATTGTCTGGGCCTTAACTAGTTTCCCCGCCATGGGACCCTCAGGAACTGAGATTTATTTGTGTTCTCCTTTTGTCATTTAAGAGACTTCTGTTGAGCCCCTGGGAGTTTGGTGCTTGTTATTTCTTTTCGTCCTCTAATGTTCACAAAATTATTTTTTGAATTCCACACAGACGAGCATGTAGATATAGCAAAGGCCCAGTCACCATCTGTAGAGTTTGTACCATTTTCCCTGAACAAAACAAAGGACACACACATATATTTACCTCATAGCTGTACATTAAAATTTGGTGCTGTGACCCATTATTGTGACATCACATTCCTGATTTACATATCATCACCATACAGCAGCTTTGAGCTCACGTAGCTTTTCATAGGATGGATGGGATACAAAATGAGAAAGAAAAGCACTTTACCACTGTTTTTATGTTGCTTGGTACTTTAATTCTACATGAAAGAGGCCAACAGCAGCGTAGCTCACATTTACCACTCTTCTACTGATAGCTGCACCCAGGGTGGAGCTTGTGAAATTGAAACTGGCCAGAAGTGTATAGGCTCTAGCGCAAAACAGGGGTTCTCTGGGTGAATGAATTGATGAATTAACGTGTTTTGGTGGCTTTTGGGAGCTGTTGCAGACTTCATTTCCATTCTGCGCTGTAGTTGCTCGAGAAGGCTTCCCCTTTTGTGAATGGGATGCAACCTGCCATTTGACAGTGACACCATTTTTATATAGCACATCAGTTTGTTCTGAATGAATTCAATCTGAGCATTTTTCTCGAGGGCAAAGGTCTGAAATGAACTCCATCCTGCAACCTCCAGGCTGTGCCTTTAACCACCCCACTATATGTTGCCTCTTCAGCTGAAAAGCATGGCATCTGCTCAGAGCCATGGGAGATTACAAAAATCTTCATTCCCCAAACAGAATGTAATGTAGGAAGCCTGTGTCTCTACAACACATTAGTACTTTTCCATTAAAGGCATTTATTAACTTGGCAAGCTGTTTCGATCAATGCTTTTTGACTTAATTAATTAGATAAATTACTTGCCAGACTTTCTTTCCAAAAGCAACTCTTAAGTCCATTACGGCAAAATAGAACAAGGGGAGGAGAATAGTGTTCGTCCACAGCTAGAGCCCTGTCCATCTGCCCCCCAGCTGTCCCTTACACAAAGATGCAGAACACACACGTATGCACATCTGGATGTGCAATGACAGTAGTGAGTTTTGGCCTCCTGAATTAAAAACTCTTTTACTGTACATGGTTGGTAAAAGTGACAAACAGGGGTGAGCAGCTTTGATGGGGCTTCTGCCAGCTTTGAACCTCCCTCAAACAGAAGATCAGACATGGGTTGGCAGAGGAGCGCTGTCCCTGTCCCCCAAGCCTCATCTGGACACTGTATCCCTGTTCCAGTGACCCAGCAGAGCGCAATCTGGAGATGAACTCAGAAGTTATTAAATTCATGCAGAAATAGTTGGTCGTGCTGTTTACTCCAACATCGGTGTGAAAGACATGGGGGAATTAGAGCAGGAAAACTGGAGCAGCTGTTTAATTCTTACACAGCTTTTGTGTGCAAGAAGACGCTAAGGGTACAGCGGAAAATCAATCTCCGGTCTTTTCCAATTGCATAAGGCCAGGGTGACCAAGTGATCTGGGGCAAAACAGTGCTTCATCATGCCCTACAGCCTTAAGATACTTTCTGTTTCCAAAAAGCATTTGTGAACACATGTAAGGTATTCAGAAGCTGCACTTACAGCTTGTCTGTCTAATCGAGAATAGTAAGATAAAATGGAATCATTTCTTGGAAAAGCCAGGAATTTTTTAGGTGCAATGGTGTACACCCTAAACTGAAGGGTTCTTTTCTACTTTCTGAGACCTTGGCCTTTAGGCTGCAGGATTGACTCTGGGTCATCTGTACTGCACTCATGGGTCTATTACCGTTTCTCTTACTAGTGGTTAGTTTCAGTGTGAAGGGGTTTCTTATGTTTTGCATGAGACTATAATGAGGCCAAGACATTTTACTAGGTTTAGCAACCAAAGTGATCGCGCTGCAAATGTAATATATATCAGTACAACTCCACCATCAAACCGTAGTCTGAAATGATATTTGTTAAATATCTGTTTGTTAACTAATAAATGCTGCTTTTTTTAGTTAAACAATAAGACACTGAGCTACAAGTCTGATATCTGTCTTGCTGAAACCTGGCTTGGTAACACTAATAAACATCCACCAATTGAAGCCACTCAACAGATAAAATCATTTCCATAAACCTTATCCTGTATTTCAAGGAGGTGAAGTTGGCATTTTTTTCAACAACAGACTACAAATAACAAAGAAATCTCTACAACTTTACATTGTTTAAAGTCTAAGCTATAGATCTTAACTCTAAGCATAATTATGTTGCATATCTACTGACCTCCTGGGCCCTGTTCCTACTTCCTTGCCGAATTTAGTAACTTTCTATCAGATTTACTCATCACCCATGACAAAGTAATCTTGATAGGTAAGTTTAATATTCATAAAGATGTTGAATTTGGTATTCTCGAGTTAGTTTTAAGGTTAGTTTTATGTCTCATAAAATTCTGCTGGTCTTACCCAAATCGCTAAAAGTCATCCGCATTATCATAATCATACCTTTTGGCGTAGATGTTCATAAAAGAAATATTATTCCTTTAAAGGAGGCTATTTTCAGTTATTACTTGTCACTTGTCACTAATAAAACTAAAAGCATGTGACGTTTGTATGACAATGGTACTGTTAAATTTATTAATTCTGTGAAACACACCTTAGATTCTGTGGCTCCACCTAAAACTCGAGTTATTAGAACTCAATGAAACTTGCCGTCATGTATTTTAAAGCTAGAATGAGGTGCACTAAAGCGTAAGTGAACTAAACTGCATGTTCATTGTGTAGTCTGAATCATTTATCTTAAATAATATAAGCAAGCACTTTTTAAAGAGAGATCCAAATACTACTTTAAATAAATATAATGTCTTCTCTGTACTGTGAAGTGGCTCTTAAGCTGTTGTTGACACAGAACCTCTGATCTCTCTTGACCAGACCAGCAGTAACACCAGCACTCCAGAGTCATGCGAAATGATGACTATATGCCATTATAGATGAGATTTTCAAATCTGCACCTGAATGTCAGCTTCTAGTGACTATAGCAATGTCATAAAGAGTTGTATAGTCTCTCTTCTTTTAGCTGTCAATACCTACTGTCTTTTTCTACCCTGAATACTCTGGAAGGGTGGACAGCTACTTGCACTTGGACTCCCAGGGGTTATTTTTTCCCCCTTGCCTTCTGGTTAGTAGTTTTTAATTTTCCTCTCTTCAGTTGCCAGTTGGCTTACTTCATACCTTATCTAGCTATTATAGTTTTTATAGCCATTAAATGTATAGTTTATCTTTTGTCATCTGTTAATAAATTGTCCTCATTGGAACAGAACACTCCCCTCCCTCCGGTGTAACCGGAACCTGAATTTTCTGACAAACAGGCTACAATCTGTGAAGATCCATGGCAATGCCTCCCACACCACCATCTTGAGCACTGTTGCTCCACAAGGCTGTGCTGTACAGTGCACTGTTGTTTAATTTCCGAATCCATGACTGTGTTGCCAAGTAGAACAACAGCCATTTTATCAAATATGCTGACAACACCACAATTGCGGTCCTCATCACCAGCAATGATGAGGTCACCTACAGAGGGGAAGTGGACTGACTTGTAGCCTGGTGCAAGGACAACAACCTGTCTCTCAGTGTGGACAAGACTAAGGAGATGATGGTTGACTTCGGAAGGACTCGAGCTCTTCACACTCCTCTGTGAATTGGTGGTTAAGCAGTGGAGCTGGCGCACAGTTTCAAGTTCCCAAATGTGTTCATCACAAGGACCTCTCCTGGACCCACAACACAACTGATCGAGTGAAAAAGACAGAACAGCATCTCCTCTTCATGAGGAAGCTGAAGAGAGCTGCGCATCCACCTCCTATTCTCACCAGCCACATCCTGACCTATTGCATCTTGACATCATATGAGAATTGCACTGCCTCTGACTTGGAAGTGCTGCAGCAGGTAGTGAAGACTGCCCAGTCCATTACCAAGTCCTAACTGTTCACCATCCAGACTGCCTAAAACAAGCAGTACCTCAGGAGAGCTCAAAACATCACCACAGACCCCTCCCATCCACTCCACTACCTGTTTTCATTGGCACCATTTAGGAGATTGCAGCCTTTATTTACACATTCCATTTTTCTTTGATATTTGTCTTTTTTACCTTTAATATAGCAATATTTTTACTGTCTTTTATTATTTATTCTCTAACTTTTCCTACCCCTGTTCTGTTCACCTTGGACCCGAGGATCTTCATTTCATGCTTCATTGTATACCTGCTGTATAAGGGTGTTCAACAATAAGCAGTTCTTGATATTGCTCTATAGGCTTACTTTACATCTTTTATATCTCTTTCTGTCACCTAGCTTTGATCCTTTCTTCAGAATTCTGTTCTATAAAAATAAATTGAATTGATTTGAATTAAATTCTGTGAATTGACTGGGTATCGAGTATTTAATTATAGTTCTTTGTTTTGTTTAAAATATGCATGTTATTGGATGCCCTGGAGCTGAGATACTTGTATGGTTGTTTATGAAAAAAGTCTCTTCAGTTTAAAAGTGACAGCTTGTGGCATTTCGCAGCAGGAATTTGTGTGCTTTGTTTCTTGTATGTAACTAAAATTGCATCTTTGAGTAGTTTTAATATAGCTAGCCAGTAGTAGATGAATTATGAATTATAAATGATTTGGGTTGCATGGGTTTTCATGAATATATGGAACAATGAAGTAAACAAAAGTAAAAACTGATAATGCCACTAGTATAAGCAGCACGTTATTGTCCTGTAAATTTTGTACCCTGTTTTTATGTACAAAATATAATTAAGCTTGAGACTAATATGGCTGATTACAGTTCAGCTGCTTCTTCATTTGAAATGCACAGCCTTTGGGAATTTAAGAGTGATGAAAAATGAACTACAATATTGATGTTATAATTAGAGCTCAATGAATTCAATGAGACAAAGATCTACAGACTCACCTTTGATATCGTGGATATTATTCTGCATAATTCTTCCCCACATCAAATTCATGGATGCTGCTACAATTAACCCCCAGATTCTGTCAATGAGAGCATGAAGTTTTACATTAAAGGGACTGAAGCAGTGATGTTCTTGGTCCCAATGTTCTTTCTTTATATGTGCATTTCAACAGGGAAAAAACAATCCAAGCACAACCTTTTTGTCTCTGAATTTCTTTGCAGCAGGTTAAAGGCATGGCCAGATATGTCAGGAAACAAGTTTGTTATCTTATATCTCCACTATCTCCCAAATTTTCCTGTAGATTAGATGAATTCAGATGTGTTTGTCATCAATTTGGAGCTCAGTATAATGTGTAATAAATGGTCTGTCAAAGTGATAGTAATAGCCTAAGGAAATATTTATTCTTCTGTACAGAGGATCCATAACTTAGATGTATTCTAATTCACTTACAATTATTTGCCGCATACATTTAGAGTTGAACCCATCTGGAGTGACAGCTAGAAAGTCTATACTCTTCCAAACAGTTTGTGGACAACTGTGCTGTAGGAAAGACACCCTCAAGGCATGAGATCGCACTTCTTAGTGATGAATTTGAGCATTCTGATAAACAATATCCATACCATATTTTGTATTGCTATAAATATCACTCAAAAGTTGTGCCATTGATTTAGACTTTCTTGATATTTTGAAGTATTAGTTTCTCTGAATAAAGAGCATAAAACATTTCAAACTGCTGACAAAGGTGAGAAGCCATTTTAAGGCATTTTAAGCCGAGTTGGATGAGCCTATTTTTAGCACAGTATCACATATGAACCTCAGCAGTAATAAAGTGGCATTGGTGGGTAAACAATGAAAGGTCTTCAGGTTCCTGTCTAGGTAACCAGACCTGAAGGTTTTGTTAATGTTTAGGGCAGGATGAGTGAAGGTCCAGTCTGGCATTATAATTTTTGGAGTTGTTCCCTTCCTTCTATTGACTACTGTGTACCTACTGTCCATCACAGATGCTGCATTAATGTGATACAGCTCCATTTTGCTGTGTTCTTTCATACAATTTAAGACAGCAGCCTGGCACAGGTTTCCCAGCCTGTTACTGCTGACTAGCTCTATTCCTTTGTTAGTCTCTTTGCATCGTTCATGTAGATTGCTTTATGCTATGATAGCTTTCTAATGCTCTCGTCTGGTACCCGAATTACTGTTTTTGGTTCCAAGGCATATCCAGGGCCGTGTTTTTGTTTGAGCAATACCCTTCAGTGCATTTTGCCAATTTGCAGAGCTGTTTATATTTTGAAAATACCTGAGTTGGAGTCATGGTGCTGACATTTTTCACAAGGTCATGTCCTTAACCAGAAACTCAGAAACCATATTCTCCCTGGTGTTATTCTGACCTGAATTTTTCTGACAAACTTTTTACATTTTCATGGGTATTGGTCTTGCAAATGACTAGATTTTTTACCATCTTACTTGGGAAAAATCTCCATGGGCTAGAAATTTAGTGCAGAGATTATGTTTTTGAGTGAAATCATTTGAAGCCCATAGGCTCAGCTCGAAATTTGGTGACCTTGAAGAAAGCAGAAAACAAATTCCTTACAAGCCAAAAAACTGAATAGTGCCCTCTTATTGTCCCAAGGATATTTGCAATTAGGTTGCCAGATGACCTGCTTCAGTTTCATACATGATGGAAATATGCATAAATATTTTCAAAGATGCCTCAGGTTGGAAGCATATATTGTCAAATGATCTAAAGGAGGCAAGAAACAACACACGCTTTAAGAGCATAAACTTCTAGTTTTAAGGTTGCAGATCCAACTCCCAGAAGCCTCACTGTACCCTTGAACAATGTACGTAACCCAAATCCTTCCAGCAAAACAACCATCTGTATAAATGGATATAAATTGTACGATAAAACTGAGGGGTAAGTAGTGGAACAACAATAATAAACTAAATTTAATAGTCTCTAATATAAAAAAAAATAATCTTGCACGGGTTATAAAAGAGATTGATATTCTTTTATTCCTGGTTTATTACTATTAATTTTATTACTCTTCCCTATCTGTGTCTTGTGTTTGTGGTGAAGAGAGATAACGCTGGGTTTTGTAAACAAGAAAGATAATGATTAAAAACAATTGCTCACCCTTTATTTTGGTGCGAAGCAAGGTGTAATTGCCTCGGACACTGCATTGTCAAATTCTATTTTATTGATCCGTGTTTATTTCATATTTCTGAGATATGAATAATACAGTGCCTGCATCTCTGACTGCCATGTTCTTCTGCCACATAAGGAATGTGCACACAAAGCTGTATAGTCTTGCTCAAATGGGTTGCCATGGACAACACTAATGCTCTCTGCTCTGCGTGACATTGCAAGAGATGCCGACAGACCCTCGGTTGCACTGTTACATTCCAGCGAACCAGTGGGAAAGACTGGCAATTGATTCATATTTTATGGAAATTAATGTAAAGCACATAACATAATTACACAGTCATCAAACTGCTATTGATTATAATATGTGGTTGTGGAAAAATAGGTGCAAAGGGATGATTAAGGAAGTATTCCATCTAAATAGATGTAATTGGTGTTTTGATGGATATGCTGTTCTATTCTGTTCTATTCTTGAGGGTGCATTTTTTTCTATTGGAAACTGTGCTACATTTGCTTTGGCTGCTCTCCATCTTTTCTGGGGAAATTGTGTTTCGGAGTGTCATGCATTCAATATTTATTCCTTTCATTGCCTTCTCAGCCCGAGCTTTGTCCTCTCACTTGTCAGTCTGAATATCATCTTCATTTCCTGGACATAAAAGTAAGTAACTTTGGTTTTTTTATGCCCTTCTCAGTCTCTGAAGCTTTGACACTAGGAGGAACTACCTGGCTGAGACCTTCTCACAGAATGGAGGTCATGAGTTGCCTTGCATCGATCTGTAAGCGAAGCTGTGCACTACGGCCGTAATTGTTTCCGAGTCCAGTTACAGAACAGAGCTGTTTACTCTTGGCATGTCTCTGACAGTTGTTTTTCAGCACAAGCAGTCTTGAAGAGGAGGAAAGCAACCTGACATGGTCTTCCAGGAAGACCACTTTGATCTGTCTCCTCTATGTGAGAACAAATAGAGCAGACATGCACACACATTATCTGGCTGTTGGATGTCTGCCCCACATCTTGTGTAGAAAAAACAGCCTTCTCATACATATGACTAAACTATCCTGGAATAAGGTCCCTTTCTGAGGGAAAAAAACGAAAAAAGTTTCTCCAGTAATAGTATAATTAACCATGACATCACTGAGGAGAAAGGACATTTTTATGGTCAAAAATCCCACAGAAAAGTGTCAGGGTGCAGTAGGTTAAAGGAAGACTACGTCCACAGGAAAGGCTGTGTCTGCTGGCAATTCCCCAAACAGAGGGAAGATGAAAGATGAGCAGCTAACATGAGACCATTGACCTCAAGTCATGTAAAGGCTGCCCTGCTGGAGGTCAGGATTTTACCTCTAAATTTAATGAGCATGAGTTCATTCACCTCTATTCACCTCTGTATTTACATGTGGGCACTGCTGCCTTCATTGATGTCATGCCAGATTTACAACCTATAAGCGAACTGCTTAAGCTGTCAGTGCCTTTGCGTCACGTCTCTCTTCCATTCTTTTAAATCAAAGTCTTGGGAGTTGCCCCAAATGTGAACAATAGTGTGACAGTCATGAAGGTGTTTTCCAGACTGGGAAGTATATTACAGCCCTTGAGATTTTCCACTGTGTTTCCATTTACCCGATTCCCCATTTCCATGTACAGACCATCCCCCAAAACCTTTGCAAACTAGCTAATGTAGACAAGCTTTTACAAATGCTTGACTTTTTGATCTGTCTTTATAACATAACCGTACAAACATAACCATTATTTGATATATTTATAATTCATCAATGAGAGGCTGACCTGTGGCACAGGAAGAGCATGTCATATGAGAGATCTGAATGTCTGCTGTCTTTCTTTAACATTTCAGTTTCAGCTCAAATGGTTTTGTTGTCCTGCTTTTCCGATTTTTCTCCGCGAGCTGTTGACCCTGTTCTTTCCAGTTTTTTTTTTCCCCTCCTAATAAATTTTTTATAGTAAAATCTGTCTGTCTGGAGTATTGGCCAGTCCACGTCACTGCACCAATAAGATGCTTATGTGAAGTAGCATATTAAAAACTATATGTTAAAAATGCTGATTTGAATTGTTAAAAAAGAGGTGTAAATGTGTTTGTTTTCTTCATAAGTTCAGGCTGTAATATAAGTGAAAACCCATATCAGAGTACCTTGATACGAAAAAAGATAAAGAGTAACTCATCAGAGCCAGTGAGACAAGCATACCACACACACACACACACACACACACACACACACACAGACACACACACACACACACACACACATCACTCCAGTGCTCTCATGTTTCTCTCCAGCTCAGGATTAAGGTCCAAGTGAGCTGTTATTCCTAAATCAGACTGCGTGTTTAAGAAGGATGCAACACAATCAGCTTCTATTGTCTGTTTAATTTAATCGTGGCTGCTGTGTAATTAAAATAAAAAAAAACCGTATACGTCTATGGTAATTCATACCTCTTTGTCAGTCTTTGAAATGTAGCCTACTTAAGTAATCAAGATGGTGATACTGAATAAATGACATTGTATGGGAAAACAAAACTTCGTAGTACACCAAAGTTCCTGGGAAAACGACAAGTTGCAGGGCAAAAATAAAAATCAGCAAACTAACAAAAATCGTGCAATTCTTATAAAGGAGAATATCGTGTAATTAGTATGTATTTTTGTTCTAATGTATATGTCAAATATATAATAATAATTTTCATAAATGCTTCTATTTTAAAGCTCAGTTCAACATCACATTCAATTGTTTATTTCTTGTAATTCTGCATTTTCCCCTCAGTTTGATACCCTGGATTTGTACTCACAGGATGAACAGTGTATGGGGCTAAACCACTAGACTGTGCTAAACTCTCTGCCTCTGGAAAGCTCCATGTGTGAATCTGATACAGAACATTTTTAGAAATGCCAGTGAGGGAAGTTCAACCTAAACTTAAAGTTTGATTGTTGAACCAAGAGGCCTTGTTGACAGTTAGCATCAGTGGCTTCACCATTCATCAAATGTCCCCCATGGAGTCACTGTAACATATAAGATCTTATGCCCGTTGTGTGTTTTTTTATAGAGTTTCTGATTTTTGTGACGTGACTTGGCAGAGGTGTGAAACTGATTTCTCCAATTTAGACTTCCAGCAACAGCTTCACTTCTAACCAAAGCAGACACGACAATACACAGTCAAAAGAAGACATACGTCACCCAAAGGTCTATGGTTCAAGGTAACCAGTTACACCTTCAAGTTTCCTAACCCAGATTACTCCTCCTCACTCAACTGATAAAATCTTCTGCCAGCTTATATAAATGTATCAATTAACTAAAGTAGCAATAAATCCAGCCTTTCTACCTAGCTACTTCATATTCTGTGTCTTTGCTGAAGTTTTTAACTGCAAGTATTATTATTCATCCATTATCATGAACTGCTTATCCTGAGGAGGGTTGGAGCAGTCCAGAACCTATCCCAGAAGCTATGAAACAGCTTCTGCATGGGATGCCAGTCTATTTTAGGGTGACCACACACACCCATTCATACTAACATACACACACTATGGGCAGTTTAGAGTAATCAGTTAACCTGAAACACATGTCTTTGGACAGTAGGAGGAAACCCATACAGACATGGGGAGAATGTGCAACTTCACACAGACTGAGCCCAATGCAAACTGAACGAACCAGCCCAGGCACTGTGAGGTAACAGAGTCACTGTGTTGGCCCACTTGTATTATTATTATTATTATTATTATTATTATTATTATTATTATTATTATTCAGTTTGATGCCCCACTTTGATCCAAGGCAGCATGTTATATCTTTATACAAGTCAAGTCTATGAAGTGTTTGACAGTTACAAAGCTGGGTAATTTTTACTGACACAATTCATGGCAAGTACCTGTGCTTAAGGGCACTACAGTAGGAGAATTGAACCCAGGCCTTTTAACTGCAAAGTAAGGGCTTTTTTAGATTAAAATCAGTTGCTAGTTTAAAATAATATGGAATCATACTAATTTTGCTTCCGTGCATGCTAAGGTTACTCTAGAACCAAAATATTAGTTATGTAACAACAGCTGTTATGTTGCAGTCATTTAATTGGAATGGACTGAAAAACATAGCAACTTGTGGAACTGTGTCCAGTACATCCATGGCAATGTGCTTCTGGGACAGATTCCACTGAAAAAAATCTGTTAAATTATCAGTTCTAAAGTCTTAGTTCTGTTGGCATAAATATATTTTCATAAAATCACAACACATTGCTAGACATATGGCAGAGAAACAGGACATGTCCTCACTCAACAGTCTGGCAAATAGTAGACAGCACAAAATTAAGAGATTTGGCCCCTTTGAACTATTTTCCCCATTCTCGTGACTGTAAACAAAATGATGTGTATTACTGCCCACGGAGCGAAAAACTTATGTAGTCAGAATACAGAAACCTTACAGAATTAATCCATCTAAAATAGTTGCATGCAAATAGGTTTTCCAAACTCAAATGGAAAACTAAGAAGACAGAGTTTGTAGCGATCTGTACTGACAAGTTATGCAAATATGGGCTTTATACAATGACGCAGAAGGCTGGTGTTCTTTATAAACCACTGGATCTTAAAAGATTTTTGTTTCTAATAAATGTTCCCCACCAGGAGAAAGCCTGTATGAAGAAGATTATAGTGTCACATGTGATTTTTCAACTAAAGCTTGCTCCTGAAACTCAAACTCTCATTTCTCCAGGCCATCTACAATGCAAGCGTTCTCAGCGCTCTCTGTCTCGGCACAGACAGTAATCCTCCGCCACGTGTGTCCAGCTTAAAAACCTCCTGTTTAGATCCTCCACCCTGCAGCTTCATGGGTAACAGATCAAGGCCTCTTAAGTTATTGCACCAATTCCACTTCTCGGTTTAGCAGTTAGATTGCAGCCCCTCTTTGATCGCGGTCTCAGTGAGGCCATCAGGGTAGCAAAAACGATCTGCGACTCTGAGAGACCGCATTTTCCGGTGAGCTCTTTGGGTGATCTTGTGATCTACCAGGTCAGTAGTGTCACAGCATGGATTACATTTGTATCGTATTATCAGAATAATAACATGGAGGTGATTTGCTGCCGCGAGTGGAAAAAACACTGGATTGAAATCTAAAAAAGCACAGAACTTTATGCATCCCCATGTTCTTGTCTCAATACACACCTGCTGACCCTCTTCCCTTCTGAATCCTATCTGTAAAGGAATTTCTCTTCTCTTGCATACACAGTATGCTCTCTGGATCCTTAAAGGCCTTTACTTAAGAGCTGCTCTGATGTATTATTTGTAATATGACTCAACCTCTTTAGCAGGTCAAACAATAAGTCTGCATGTATAAATGTGTTTTTCCGTGTGTGTGAGTTGTCAAGGGAAGGTGCAATGCCTTGACTGGTATCGTACCATTCTGCTTATAACATTGTCTTTCTGCTATTTATTTTTAATACTTTTACTGACTGTAAATCCTACAGCCTTACAGTAACCTTTCACATGGGTCTCCTACCACATCAAGTTTCAGACACAGATGTGATGGACATTTTTTATTTACTAAAAGGCTCTTTTAGATTAAAACGACTTGCTGCTTTAAAATAATATTGAGTCATGCTAATTGTCCTTCAATGGTAAATATGATTACTCTTTTACTGAAATATTTGCTAATTGTTTACAAATTCCCAGAATTTCAAATGATTTTAAACTGAATACTGTATAAACTAAGAAGGCTTTTCCAAGTCCCACTGCTTTGGTTTCTAAATTTGATCAGTAGCAGTAGGAACTGTAGAATTTAAAATAATCGGTATACAGTTTACTGAGATTGTAGTAGGATGAGAAAACAGGCTAAGGGAGTGAGTCACAATAATCGGGAAACTCATCATTAACATTGTTATAAGACTGTTAAATGAGATGCGGATTTGATCGACACCGAGGGGATCTATCTGAGACAGCAGAAGGAAAGTGCTCTGCTTTGACAAGAAAGAAGAAAGCAGATACATTTTCATAACACTTCCAGTTCTAGAGATGATGACCAGCAACACTACTGCAGAGTATGATGTGGACAGGCCAGGGCTGTGGGCTCTAAACTTTGAATATGTTAGCTATGTTTAAAAGTGTCAAATTTTCCCTTGTTACACATTTCTGAAGTTAACAGCTTCACTTTATGAATATCATGGGTGGTTTTGTAAAGTCTCTTTTATCATTCAAAATGCATAGTCTAATAGTATTAAGCCAAATAAGACCACACCTTTTAAATCAGTTATTCCATTCACTCTGTAACATATACACTGAATAAGTATAATTTGTCTTCTCTGATTCATATGCTACCTCCATTACTAATACCCACAATTCATTAAAGTATTAACTGCACATGGTATGGCTACACATGACCTTGGAGTTTAAAAATAGTTTCCATATCATTCCATAGAAAACTCAGTGTTAGCGACATTGATTCATGCTCTAAGGAGCTGGACCAGCCAGCAGAAAAAGGATTCAATCAAAGGCCATTTATATGTCTTGATCTTCATTATCTGGGTTGAAAGAAGGGTTGAAAGCAAAACTACAGTATGTGTGGATGCACAGGTATTGTACATTCAGGGAAACTGTAAGGGGAAATTAAATTCTTTCAAAGTAAGTCAGTGAGGTGACAAAATAGCTTTGCTCAAGAAAATCAGTTTCACTAGGGCTTTAACCATGAATAAATCAGGTTACAGTATATGAAACATCATCACTGTTTTCAAAATGGACAAAGCCTTATGGACAGATGAAAAGAGATGTTTTACCATAACCTACACATAAATGCTGTCTTTTGACACAAGGCTGTAAATATCTGCATATCTGCATTCATAACATAATAATTTTACGTTAAACTGCATGTAAAAACTTGCAGTACCTTAAAAACTTTTTGTTGTTCAACCATTTTTGACCATTATATTTCAAATTAAATGAATGTTTTGGTCTGCTCTTAGTGTGACTGCAATGTTGTGACAAAAATAATCTTTAACATTTGTTACTTGAATTTAAACATTGAGTAGTATTTTGCAAATATGGATGAAAAAACTAAGTGTACTGAACTCAAGCAATTACTGTACTGTACTCATAAATTTCTCTTTCATTTAGCAAAATATAATGTGCTTCATTATTTTACTGTGGGGAAAAGATGTGGTGACTTTACAATCAAATAAATGTTTCATGAAACATAAACAGATGCATACCCAGCTAACAGTGTGTTGCTATGAAAGTGTGAACTTTATGCATCTTACAGTATAGCAAGAAGGCGTCTTCAAATCAGTGATCCATTGAACTTTTTTGTTTAGGCTTCGATGCCTTTTAACCAGAGATCAAACTCTTGCTGCAAATGGAGAGACAGTGCCCAAGGAAAGAGACCTTTTGACTGTGAAAACAAAGTGAGATGAGATGAGAGGAGTTTAAACTACAACTAGAAAACAAGACAAAAATTAATGTCTGCTCTCTGTGTCGTGAAATAACTGTATTGTCTACTCGGCCTCTTGAAGACCTGAATACGATCCCATTGAAGACCTTTCTGGTTGGTGTGTTTAATTTATCTATTCCTCTCCTCTGGAGAACTGCACTATTTTGCAGCTCTTGTGTCAGAATGGAGTATCTAAATTCCATAAGCAACATCTTTAAAAAATGATCTTAAGAATGAGGAAAGTGCAATTAAATGCAATTTTAATACTCCTTTTTTCATTACTGGAATAGTACAATTCATACCTGAATAATACACAGCAAAATGTCTAGAACCATTAACTGATACCATTTCAGACTATTGCTTCGCGTGTTTCAGCCAAAAAGGTGGCATTTATGTAGGCCACTCTTTGTTCTGTTTATTTTTTGCTGTTTCAGCCTCTTTGTGCTACTTGAATCAAGTATAAAAGGAAACATTTTAGCAGGTCCTGCTGAAACTGCTGCGCTCTGAAAGGCCAGCATCACTCTCTTTTAACATCTGCATTCAGGAGATTGGCTCAAAGAAGTGAAGTCTACAATCAGCATTTCATATAGTTTAGTTTCTAAAAGTAATACGTATCCAGTGTATTTCGGTGAAGTAGCTGTGCATATTTCCTAACTCTTTATCCCCGAGTAGAGTCTTGGCAACCCGGAGCCGATCTCAGAAGCGATGGGTGGAAGGCCATGAAACCAGTTCATCTCAGGGTGACCGCATGTGTGTAATGTCTGTCACAATTTTATTTTTTCACTTGCACACACTTTTCATCTAATCCACTTCTCCAGTTATTTACCCATTTATGCCTGGGCAGCAAGTGGTGCACTGACTACAGCTAAAGGACACAATGTTCATTCCCACCTTTTGCTATAACACTTCTAAGCAATGTATTTACTCTGTTCAGCTGTTTAAATGGGTGAATCACTCAGTAAATTAAAACTGCAAGCTGCTTTGCAAGAAAATCTCATTTAAATGAATAGTTGAAATGCAAGGGTACTCCAGTAGGATTTGAATCCTGTTCATTTAGTTGCAAAGCACTTGCTTTAACCACTACCTGCTACCCAGACTTCCTAACCTCTGACTTTCACACCAGCATTCATTGGTGAGGATGGTGTTGTCACATGAACACAAATTTTTTTGAAGGCAAAGTTGCAGACAGAAATGCGGTGCAATTGTAAGATTTTAATTCTCCATTGAAGAAGACTATTTCAAAAACTACCTACAATATTTACAAGTGCACACTGTTAGATAAATAACTTAAAACAGTGCACAATATAGTACAACTGCAAACCATCAACTTTAAGTTTGGTAACGCTACGCAAACATGTTCACACAAAACAGAACAGGCAGCTGACAACACCTGTCCAAGTGGGCACGTCTGAATTTTGATAAATTCGTAACAGTACACAAAAGAATTTATTACATAACGTACAGCATTATTTTATTACAGTATGCTGTAAGGTACTTTATGGTATTTATTTGCAGATTTTTTTATTATAGCAAAGGTTTCCATTTGGATGCTGATATATTTCAAGATCCATTATAGTGGAAATTCGGATATAGAGAGTTCAGATACCAAAGGAATTGCTGTATTGTGGGAGAACTAAAGCTAAGTACTGCAATACCAAAAACATAGATGTTTACAGAAACATTAACTGAATTTTTACCTGCAGACTGAATAATGGTGGTGACATGATCAATGCCGTGTGTGTGACCACCTACAGCCATATTGTTGCAGCTAAGTTGCTATGAACAATTGCCCTGCTGAGAAAACCTAGCCTTTCACACTGACCCAACTCCAGCTCCTTTACCTCAGCTCCAAACTATTCATATTTATTTAACTCTCGCACAATTATGGTAGATAACTTGTTACACTTCTTGGGAACTGAAGTAAGCGGCTTAAATGTGTTTATGGTGTTACTTTACTACATGTATTTGAATTCACAACGATATCAATAATTCTCGGTCAGCGACGCCCAAAGTAGTTTTAACTCGCAGTGTTTAGAAATGAAAGCACATGTTGCCCGAACTGGGATTCGGGCAACTGTAACTGAAGATTTTGAGGTCAATAAGTTGGTGGTTCATTTATAAAAGTAGACAGATGTCAACGCATTCATGCTATTTGCAAGTCCCCTGAAGCCCAGACTTCTTTATTTATTATGAACACAGTGTAGGGGAGTTGTATCTCACACGATATCTTTTCCAGGCCAGCAGGCATAGGAGATCAGTCATTCCATCATCCACTCTTCACTTCATTGAGAGGGAACCAATGATCCTTCAGGTCTGCTTCTCCAGCCCACACACAAGCAAAAATGACATTATTGAACACATGCAATACAAAAACATGCTTTTTAAAAGTTTTATACCTGTCTTGTTGCTGTGTGAATGTTGTTTTTTTTGTCTGAATGCCCCCTTTGATTTGACATGAATTTAAAAAGGGGACATTTTCTGTCACTGTTGAAACAAAAAACAGGAAAATGAATGCACCCATTTGTCATTGTGAAACTGTCTCTGAGAGTTTGCTTTGCGTAGGAATGAGGACTGGAGTTGCATTTAAATGTGGGTTCATTAACTCTGAATGGAGATACTGTTTTTTATCCTTCGCTGAGTGCACAGCATTTATATAGATTGGTGAAAATATCACGCAGAAAGCAGATTCATTTAATTCAATATTGGATACACAGTAACACACTTGTAGCACTTCTGGCATTTAAAAAGTAACGGAGAAGCATTTTCTAAAATCATCTTATTGTTTTAAGTTTACTACTTGAACATTAATAAATACTAATTATCAAAGTTATTTCTGTTCTCATATGTTACCATGTGATATGTAAGTATTGAACACAAAATGCATTATATTAAAATGCAAAAATTGTCAAATAGAAACATTTTAAATACACTTAATTGTGGGATTTTATTTGCTTATCCTGTGTCATCACAAAATATCTGATTAGAAATTAGAAAATGATATATTAATGGAAAAAGCATCATTTTTCAAAAACAGCAGAACCAGTTGGGTGGTTGTTCTGCATTAAAACTCCTTACAGCTACAAAGAATAAGTATGTCTGTCCTCAAGGAGGGTCAACATCTATGTTTATATGACACTTTACTGTGGTTTATCTAATCCACTAACAAGTTTAGCTCCTTATAGTGACAAGTAATATGGAAAACTATCCAGAAGGAGAGATCTTCTGTTGCTTGCACAGTGGTCCAGAGCTGTAAAAACTAACCTAGAACCCTAAAAAGTCCTAGTGATCACTTCATATTTATTTCTCAGATGCGTATTAAAGTTAACTGCTGTTGTACTTATCACTACTCTCCTAGGTAAAAATTTGCCCATTCCCACGTTATTCCTTTTCCCCATTCCTTTAATTTTTTGCTTTTTCTTTTCGTACATCACTGGTTGATGATGAGGTGATGTATGGTCAACAGTCTGACTTCTGACTTGATGTTTCAGCCATCGTCCCAGGGGTGAAGTGTCCCCCACCGGGCCTGTGTGTGCTGTGATGGTTGTGATTCTGGGCAGTTCTGTGACCGACTGCCAAGTGGCCTATTTTGGTTGCCATCAGACTGCAACACCCTGCAGAAAAACAAAGCAAGTTGCTGCTGCCTTTAGGTTTTCTGAGTTTATTTGCAGAAAACAACATGCATTGCAGTCTTACTGCGTTAAAATCATAAAAAATGCAAATGATTTCATTTATCTCTTCCAGTTATTCTTATACCAAATTATAAGGGAGTGAATTATAAGGTGAATTATAAACCAAACCTATACCGAATCTGTATATGTAAAATGAATACAAAATTAAGGGCCACGCATATCAATACACATATAGGGGTGGATGGTGCATCTCCTAACATCTACATAAATTTGCATCACAGCATCTTTTATGACCATCATTATATCTCTCATCAGACTCATTTGTATAGGTAGTTACTTGTGGCGTCCGATAAACCAAAAAACTCGAATTCTAAACTCGAATTCTATTATCCTCCACCTGCGTGTAAAAATGTTGTGAAAAGCTTTTGTTTACACTGCATTGTGAGTCATTTTTAAGGAAATGTTCTTCTAAATGAATAAATGTAAGTACAGATGTATGGGGTAGGAAGTGAAACATCTGTATATGCCCCAGTGTTGCAGGAAAAAAAGAGCGTATTGTGGGTGTTGATTGATTTCATTTTTTGACACAAAGCTGTTTGTAGGATATGAAATGTTTAACATTAGCTCTCTGTAATGAAGCACCTCAGTTTTCTTCTTCTGTCTTGTGATTTTGTCTTTGCTGTTGTTCCACCTTCCGGCAAAGGGAATTCGCAGCACCCATTCCAGTTAAATCCAATAACTCGCGACTAAGGAAAAAAGTGCATGCCTGTTGTTAGCCAAATCTGTACTCTGCACCTGAGCCCGTGTTTGCTGTCCTGAGCACGTGGCGGGGGGGGGGGGGGGGGGGGGGATNGGGGGGGGGGGGGGGGGGGGGGGGGGGGGGGGGGGGGGGGGGGGGGGGGGGGGGGGGTGGATGCCGTCGATCTGATTTCTCCTCACTCACCGCTGGCTACATTTTAAAGATGCTGCTTGCTTATTTAAAATGGTGCCTCTTCTATTTACTGAGTCGTCTCTTATTTCATTTGATTAATTTTAATAACATGCACTGCCTCCCAACACGCACATCATGCCATCGATGGAATAATCTAGCCCTGTGCCGGTGACGCTGTTAAGTGTGTTCAGGTGGAAATGAAACGGCAATTATTAATTATGTTTACACAGCATAAAACAATCTGAAGTGGCCTATATCAGAACATACTGTTAAAACACTGGAGGAGATAGGATATTAAAATCAACAATAGTGAGCATGCATTAGATCCATTATGGATGTCCTGTTCATAGTTTATACCGCACAGCATCTGAGAAAGTGAATTTTGTCATGGTTTCACAACACAGAAGGAGAGCTTATATTAAATAAACATTTGCACAATCCCCAGCGTGCACTGGATTCAGTGTGAACAGCTTGGGTGTCGTTTCCGCTGAACTACATCATATAACGTGAATTAAGTAATGTGAAAAGTGACTTTATTTTAAACATAAAGTCAACTAATTTAACACAACATCTAAACAACTGCCAGCAAACAATAAAGTGTAATCTGTAATTCCTACATAAAACTGATAATATCATCAGATCTAAACTGGGGAAAGCATCTAACATCTACCATATAACTCAGCTGAACTGGGTAAACCACACCCTTTTAAGTAAAGCAATAGTAAGATTTTATTGCACATTATTGAACAAATCGTGAGCAGCCCAGCTGTGCAGTGGATAGTTCAGGTGGCTCACAGGTCCAACTCAGTGTGTGTGAAGTTTTTGTGTTCTCTCTATGTTCACACGTGTTTAGTTTCACACTCCCAAGTCATGTTTTTCAGGTGTATATGTGAGTAAATGAATGTGTCTGTGAGAGAGCACTGTGATCCACTCGTGTCCTGTCCATGGAGAATCTCTGTAACCACACCGAGTGTGGTAACTGATGACTGATGGATGAACGATACGATGGAGCAATTCTTGATAAATCCTGTAGTTCTACTAATTATGTATCAGTTAGCAGCACCTACTTATGAGATCCTGATTTAAGAATGGACAGAGACTCATTAGGCTTGAAATTTCATCCACTGAACCACCATGCTTGGTCTTTGGCCTCAAACTGCAGGCTTTTCAGACACTTATGCCATGTTGCAATAACGTGAACTAAATGCAGTTCAAATACTACACCCCTTGTCTTGTGAAAGAGTGAGAACAACATGTGGCATATTAAATGACTGGGTTAGTTTAGTATCTGTGCTGTGCACATTGACAACTGTGTAAATGATGCCTGCAGCAGTAGTCTGGGAACGTGCTTTTAAACAAAACTTTGGGGCCTGTGAAAAGCCCTCTGTGTGCGTAGAAATAAATTCACGTCCTCAGCCAGATTCTCTGAACATCAAGGTCAAGCCTGAGGCTAAAACACAAGACCACTGTTTGTGGGGGCGAGAGGGATAACTATTTGAAAGACCCCCTGCTGGACAAACTTACAGGTGTCTCTTCTCATACAACGGCATCCCTCTTTATGTGCCAGTGGCACCACCAGAGAAAATATCACTGCTTGCTTGTAAAAGCTTAAGGAAACAAAATGTCAAGTCTACTGCTGTCATATTATTACCTATATCTCTGTACAAATATCTCTCTGGCTGCATTGCATTTAAGTTCATAGAGAGGAAACGCCAACTGTTAATCTGACAAAGCCAACCGAAGGAAATCTCGTAAACTGAGATCACCACCAAAATGCACAGCTGGCTTATTATGTAGTTCTAATAATACAAGACCTGCAGTTTTATATTTCTTTCATTCTGCAGAAATTGCAAAGGAGTTTTCTTTATGAAAGGTGCCCTACAAATAAAATATAAGCTGAAAAAAGTTTAGCAAAAAAAGTTTCCTTCAGGATTTTCAGATTTACTCCACTGAGGTTTTGTGTAGATAATGTGGAAAGGATTCGCTGCTGGTATTGATATTAACAAGTCAAAGCTACAGAAAAGCTCCGGACGCCTTCATTCCATGACCTAACATCTAATTCAGTATTGAAGCACCCAGTGAGACACGTTGTATCACTTTTTCCATAACTGATATACTACAGATCTGAATATTATTTTATGGCCCAAATGCACTGGCAAATGTAATTAGTGTCTAAGCAAAACATTATTTAAATAGATTTTATTACTTTTTTATTTTACCTTTTCTATAGGAAGGTACTACCTCTATATATCGACCCTGTTATTCTAAAAAAAAAAAATAAATAAATAGGAAACATGAAAAAGGTCTTAATATAGTTTTAACTATAAAAAAACGAATGCTTGCTTAGTGTCAGACATTTAGCTGCATGTATCACAAGTTATGGATCAATTAATTTTATGCTATATCCATATCATAGAGTGCTAAGGGACATTCCAAGTATATGTGTTTAAGCTGCTAAGTTATTTTCCTTTTGTTACATAACAGTTTTACAACACTTGATTCAACACGGTAGGGTAAAATATAAATATATTTTATAAATAATTAAAATTTCTTTTGAAAAGTTTCACAATTCACCATGTGCCAGTTGGGTAACATGCTGATGGTTCTGGATCTATATTTTTAATGTTCTCACCAGCCAAGCAGCTCCCGTGAGCTTCAGCAAATCTGGTAGATTCTCCTTATCACCTGCCTACTTTAACATGTCTAAATGCAAGTTTCCGAAAAAATAACAATTTTTGCTGGAATGCTAAATGGCCAAAATTAAACTCTCCATCAAAACCACTAAAACCTAAGTAGCGGCAGATTCTGAGCACTTTTTTATTTTGCTTACTTTTCTGCACACGATCATATCTTCATCTATTTCAATCACCTTTCAGCTCTCTTTGTAGTGTTTCTGTAGTGTTTTCACGGCTTTTCCCCAGATTGACTGTGCAGTTAACAATGAATGGGTAAGTATACCATAATACAAACTACCTTTATTTACATTACTAGTTAAGTAATGTAGCACTGCCCAGGTCAGGAAGTGGGAAGGTAAAAAGTAATAACACATTATATAATCACCAAACTGTATTAACATTAAAGCAGTTACATGTAGAACACAAGTATTGTTAATGCTGTCCAACAGGTGGCTGTCATTTCACTATCCTTACATAAGCGTAGTGTGGTGTGCAGTGCCTTGTGTGCGTCATGCATAGTTACTAACCTTCCCTGTCACCAATTCGGGGCCTTCTTCTTGTACACCCCCCATCCCTGTCACCCCCCTCTTGTGTGTCTATTTGTGTGTTGAGGTCTGTTTTTCCTCATCCAGTCAAATTAGATGGGGACTGCCTGGGGCACACAACAGTAATAAGTGTAGTGCCATATATGTTTGATTATACAAAAAAAACCTCACTTAGGGTGTGAAGTCCCTGTGTGCCAAATTTCAAGACTGGCTTGAAAAACAAGGCCTTGCATAAAGGATAAACAAACAGACAAACAGAGACTGCACTTTATAGATACAGAGATTGAAGATGTGTAAAAGAACTACACATATATTTATTTACATTATGTTAGATTGGCTTAGATGAAGCATTTTAGACTTGAGTAGACTTTAGTAATGCATGTAATTTCCGCTGAGAACTTCAATAATTTAGTGATGGGCTACACACCCTTTTACACAGGATAATCTTATTCATCCAGTGACACAAATGGCTTTCACCAAAAATTAATGGAGTCCAAATACACAGTGCAATCAATATATTTTTGCTACATTAAAGAGCAAAATATAAAGATGAAGTGTTTACAAGGTAAGAGGTGCAAAAGGGAGACACACATACTAAGAAGAAAAAAGTATAAAAGGGTAGATGAGGTTATTATCATAGAAAAATAGTAGCACATAAATCTAAATAGGATTATATGCTATACTGACAGTGAGGCAACGAAACTGCAGAATCAGTTGTAAATAATTAAACGTGCAAGAAACACTCGGAAAATACATACAGAAAAAAGGCTGCTGGTAGCAGGCATGGAGCAAAGAGTACTTACCTTGAGAATAGTCTGTCTATATTCTGACTTACTTTTGGTTTTCTAAATGCAATTCCCTCCGTTTAATGTTTTACAACACTTTGATAGCAGGAAAAAGACAAACATTCGAGTACGATGCGCTGTACGATGTGACTCAGGGTGGGCCTGTTTTTCAGTCATTCATGAAACACTGAAGAAGTAAGAATTTGGTCCAAGTGATGATGACTGGCAACAAAAATATAACTTACTATTCTTCAAAATGCTCCTTAAAATATGTGCCATTAAAGAAACAGTAAATATTGTTGAGACTCTAGGCAGTATGAAGACTTACTTCAAATATTCAGAGATTCAGTATATGCTAAATGAATTTTGAAAAACTTCATCACATGGAATAAGCCTTCATCTCTTACTGCAGAACCATATTGTAAAAAATAATAATATAACTTTCTTTTCAAAATGAATTGAATATTTCAGTAGTAATAGATAAAATGTTTTAAATAAATGACTAAGGGTACTAAAAAGTATGCATGAGAAATAGCATTATTACTGCACAGGTTAAGGAACTTTGTTTACTAGTTAAGTTCTTGAAAGAGAAAATTTATGTTTCTTTGGCTGAAATGACGAGCAAAGCAAAATTAAAATAAAGGCAGGGTCATTTATTAAGGATCTGAATAAATGTTCAGCTTTTTAATATCATGTGTACTTTACTCCTTACTTTAATTTGTCATTCTACAACAGACAAGCAACAACAACAACAATTGAGCAGCGCACCAATAACCTGGCTAATGTGTATTTGATTTCTTTTATTGTGTGAAGTGAACTGAATGTCAAATTTGTGGAAAAGGCTGAGAAATTCTGTGTAAACTGAAGGAAAACCATGAGATATCCTGTATGCTGTTTCCATTTTTTAAGGGTTTGAGAATAAAAGCTCTCATGTACATTTGAAAATAGAGAGAAACAGAAAGTGAACATGAGCTCCTTTGGATAAATTTTTACACAGTTTGATTTTATAAGTTGTCAGAAGTCAGTTTAGTTACTATGCACGCTGCTGGATTTGTAACACAGCCAAGGTAAAGTTTTGAATTCCTTTTATTTGTGACTGAATAACATTTTTTTGAATAGATTTGTATATTTTGCTTTTACAGACTGGTATGTCAGCACGATGGTGTTTATGTTGCTTGGGGGTTTGAGTCTGTGTGGAGTTTGCATTTTCTTCCCATGTCTGCATGAGTTTCTTCTGGGCGCTCTGTTTTCCTCCCACAGTCCAAATTTTCAAGTTCATCAGTCACTGTAAGTTGCCCATAATGTGTGTGTGGCCTGCAATGGACTGGCATCCAATATGGGGTGTGATTTCCTAGCCTTGCACCCAGTGATTCTGGAATAGGCTCTGGACTCTTTGATCAGGATAAAGCGGTTAGAGGTAATGAATGGATGCTGACATGCGTTTTATTCCAGACCCTGCCCTTACCATCCAAATTATAATACCATGTGAAATTTGTGTTTTGGTTTTAAAATAGATCAAAATACATTGATAGAATTACAATCATTTACAATTTTGCCTGCAATTTGCATCCTAAAAACACAGAAAAGTGTCATGACCCCTGGGAGTAATACTTTAGCATCACTTTTTTGACCCAGCACATCTGTTTCTATTTGATCTATGAAGACAGCAACGGATGGATGTCAGGTTGTGGATTCTTGATCAGCAACTTTTACAGCGACCGCCTGTGTGGATAATCAGTGTGAGCTGCAAGGTAAAGGTGGATTGTGTAAGAAGAAAGTATCAAAAAGTGTTTCATCTTAAACTACATGTTTTATAGTGAACTTCAACAAAAGTGGCCACAAGGAAGAGATCAATGCATCACATAAACTTGCTTGTCAGTATCTAGTTCAAAGATTTCCAACCTTTTACAGCTGGGGGCCCCCATTACCGACCATAAAAACTTCTACAGCCCATAGAAGGACCAGACCATCCTGAATGAAAATGGCTTATCCTTTACCTCAATACCGATGATCTAAGAATATGCACATGTCCAAACTACAGACACAGAAGGAACCACTTCACAAAAAAAGCTCTTTCTTTATTATGATATCTTTATTATATTTGTTATATGCACTTAACATACATTTTGTCAAAAAATGAACTGAAAATTTTTCAGAAGTGCATTGGAGTAGCCTGTTTGTGTGCAACTGAACTTACAAAGGCAATAAAACCAAAAATATCAATAATAATTAATAGAATAATTATAAAACGCAAGTAGTTATTAATTTAGTCATATTACATTCAACACGTAGATTTTCCAATGAAAAATGGACGAGCACAAAGGAGCAAAATATTCACTTAATGAGCCGGCTGGTGCTGTTTGATAGACGCCCGATGCTGGGTGTCGGGCTGCAGAGAGCAAAGAGCCAGGCGGAGGTCTGGTTCCACATTAAGCTTACGCCCGTACTTAATATTTAATGTCACGAATGCAGAAAGTCCAGTTTCACAAAGATATTTTGGAAAACAGCAACAAGAATCTCACCACTTTATTCAATAGATCAGAATACTCCCAAGTAACACGAAGCAAAAATTTTAGGAAGAATTTCTGTGAAAAAATCCATTTTAATGCATTGTGGTAAGAAAAGTCCACAAGGTTGCCTTGCCCGTTTGTGCTCAAATTTGTGAGGGCTTCTTCACATAGATTTACAAAAGGATTTTTAACCCAAATGAACAAAGCTTCTGGAGCCAGAACAGAACAGTTATACAGCTGGGTCGTCAGACTTTCTAGGCGCTTTGTAATCACCATAGTAACAGAAGCTGGTAGTTGCATTTTTTTGTTGTTGTTGTTATTGATAAAAATATTTTTTTTAAAAATCTGGCGAATTGTCAAACGTGACTGTTTAGTTATCACCTCTGGCCCACATTTACAGTTTCTTTATTGTGGCTTCTGATTTAGTTTTGACTTTAAAAATTGTTACTTATTTACCTTGAGGACCAAGGCTGAGTGCATCTAAGTGACTGAAAATGTCCACAAGATAAGCCAATCTAGCGGGCCACTCAAAAATCATAAAAATGATTTGAGTTCAGATTTCGATTTGGATTAAAAAAATCCTGGTTTTATTGCAACAACCAACTCAAAAAACCGAGTAAGCACCTTGCCCTGAGAATGCCATCGTACCTTGGTGTACAAATGAAGTTGAACATGATCACTACCCATTTCTTTAGTTAGAATAAACGTGACTGTAGAAGTTAGGTCTTTATAAATTGACTTAGCTGCCTCATCCAAGACACTCTTAAGAGCTCACTTTTTTGCCAGCCAGTGCTTCCCTATGTAAACTGCAGTGTACAGATGTCACAAGTGGACCGACAGCTTTCACACACATAATGAACCCACCGTGTTCTCCATTGATGGCTCGGGCTCCATCGGTGCCAACACCTACTCATTTGTACCATTTTATCTCACAAACTGATTCAAGAATTTTTCCCTTTCTCTGGTATTCCCTAAGTTTATTTGCAGAAAATTTAATAGGTTCAGACAAATACTCGATGTGCTTTGTCTCCAGGTGTTGACGTAATTTGTTGGGCTTTGAGACCTTATTTGATAGCACCTCGGAGCTCACAACACATGCCAGCGGCTCATTCTCAGTTCTGACATATGTGAAGCCCAAAGCCAGATACTCACTTTTTCGTTTTAGATTTTGGGTTATTGATATGAGGCAGTGAAGCACCATCTTTGCTTGTAGATGAACCTGCTTCTGTGTCTTTCCTTGTGAGAGGCGTTTGCTGCTTACCCATAACATGTACAACAATTTGGCAAGTAATCTACATCAGGCATATTGAGCCTTACCTTTCTGGTCATGTGCTTAAATAACGCTAAATGGCAGTTATGGTGATGCTGACCCAATTGGCAAATTTTGATAAAAATGTATTATTTTTCTCAGTTAATAAAAAAATCACTATAACATATTAAATATTTATTTGATGTTGTTTTATTATTTATTTATGTCATTTTAATTACTAATATTTTTGTGACCCTTTTACAATTACAACAGTCACCTCATGCCCCTACAGTACAGCCCACGGGTTGAAAATCACTGATCTGGTTAATTTAAATTTGCAGTTAAAAATGTGCAGTAGGGAAAATTTATTTCTGTTTACTTGCTGTGGGGATTTGTAAAAATCTTGGATACAGCAATAAAATACTGAGTCTGCTGCCTACTCCAATTTCTCCACCTGCTCCCCCATATTGCCATTCTCAATGTGATCTGCAGCCCCTAATGGCATCACTGTTTGCTCTTCAGCAGAGAAATTTTAGAAAAAAGTAGCACGAAGAAAGTCCAGTTAAGAACAGATAAACTGGAAGTGTTTTTATCTTAAAACTGTTTCGAATATAAGGTAAAAGTGCACACGTTTATCACTTCTTACTAAAAATAAAAACTGGAATCTACAATTTTATTTTTATGTATGTTTTCTTTTAAAACAATTGGCTTCATGCCACAGTAGAAAGATATATTCATCTATCAATGCATTATCAGCTTTATCCTGGTCAGGGTTGTGGTGCTCAGGAGCCATTCTGGGAATCACAGGGCTCCAGGCCATGTAACTACGCCCTGGATGGGATGCCAAGCCACCGCAGAGTTGGTAAGATCTAGTATTTACATTTCATAAGATCCAAAACTGCTTTGGATTGATGTGTTTCTGGGAAGGCATCATGTTGAGAAGTTTGAATCTGCCACCTACACACTCTACTAGAAGGTCAGAGGAGACTCCAAGTACAGATTTTTAAAAACTAGTTGTGCTTTTAAAGATAAGGGGAATCTGAAAAGAAAGGACCACTAAAATTCATATGGACTCGAAGTTGTTGACATCTGTGAGGTGGGCAGAGGAAAGTAACTGTAGAAGAGAAGGCCTTTATGATGTATGTACTCTTAGAGTGAAAGGTCGAAGGTTAAACCATAGACCCTATGTGATCTACACTGCCCTTAACTTACAAGAATCATTGATTGTCATACTTTTTAAATATATATTGATTTACTTTCTATCTTGTGCCTGAGCTAAAGCCCTTAACTGAACTTCATCATAAGGGTCCTATATTGATGTAAGACCTTAGATGATGAAGACCAGACAGGTCCGAGAAAGTATGTGAAGAAAACTTTTAAAGATTTATTTTTTCTTAAATATCTGTGCCATTAAAAGTCATTAATGGCATATTACACAGAAATTTTGTGAAAATTGTTGCATTGGTTTTCAGTAGTTACTTGCTCTGCCCTAAGCGAATTAAAGGCTTCAGGTATAATACAGCTTCATGAGAAGAGACCACCATGCAAGCAGAAAGAAAGGGGTTCAGTTAACTGTGAACCTCATTAGAGTGTATTGTTCAAGGTATTTAAGTCAGCCCGTTCACAACTCAAGCAAACCATATTGGTTTGGAATCTCAACTCAACGGCTTTCAGTTTCTGAAATTTTGAAAACAAATATAACATCTAGACCATTTTACTCCACATATACTCCATAAACGTTGGCGACCTGGTTTGAGATTGTTTTTAAAGTACCCCTTCAAACAATAACAGGCCCTTGAAAATAAAAGACACAGGAGAGTTCTTAGATAAGTATTGATATGCCAGTGTCTTACCAGTATTGATTTTGTTCAGCTGTTATGCATCTCTGCAATATTTCACTTCAGGCTCAGCAGTCATTGCTATTATAAACCATGTATTTTCTCCAAGTTACAAAAAAGAAGCAGTTTTTTCTTAAGAACAGCACTTCAACAGAAAATACTCAATTTTGAGTGCTTTTGCCTTGAAAAATAAAACAAAAACATGAAAAGATTTTTGTAGGTAAAAATGCTGGGCAGCAGCTGTTCTTGACAAGGAGAATATATTTATTTACTATAGCAAGCTTTACATACAGGGTGAAGTGAAAAAGAATAAAAGACTTTGCAGAAGTCAAAACAAAATGCATACAGGGGCCCTTTAAAAAAACGTTGTCACTAAACATCACTGGGAAGTGTCAAGGTGAGACATCGAGGTGATTTAATGCCTTCTGACTAAGGCCATGTTTTAAATAATGAGTAACATGTTACAAAAAATGTAGTTTTGCTAAAATGAAGTCTTATGATTCTGAATGATGAGGGAAATACCTAACATTACAGAAAGAACAAATAGAATGAACTTTGTAAAAAGTTGTAATGAGTGGCTAAAATCATTGTAATACCTGCCCTACAAAGGTGTTCCAAGAACTTTTATTGCCACTTCTATGGAAATCCAATTGATCAGTATGGAAAGAAATTCAATGGTCACCATGAGGGAAAACTGCATGGACAGCATTTACGTTTACATTATATTTATTCATTTAGCAATAACTGGTGTCTCAAACTGCATAGTCAATACTTCCTAATTATGAAGACATTGAGCAAAGCCGGTCTCCCTGCTCTCTGAATGGTCTCTTTAACAGTCATCTGCACCTCTCTTTTTAAGTGTCTAAAAACAACTTTGTCCACCCAGACAAGAAAGAGCACCACATGTTACCCAGGACCTTCAATGCTGAAAGTTGCAAATTGATATCAGCCAGTGGTGGCCAGAGGGACACAAATCCTTCATAGGTGACTTTCTCAAAGAAGACCTGCAGAGACAAAGTTGGGTAAGTACACTGTATAGCCTGGGGTCAACCATGACTCTGGGTGAGGTTTTTCACTGATATGTAGAATACCCCAGACAAGGCGTGTCCCCCAGTCATTACTCTCATCGGCCCAAAATTAGAGACCCCTTTGCTTTGTAAGGCCTCAATGTACCATATCCATCTAGTTAGAAAAATTTTCGAGAATCAGTTTGATCTTTGGTAAACACCCAATCGGAACACTGAAATTATGCCCAGAGCACCTCCCCTTCATTACGCCTATCTCAACACCCATTCCTGCAAACATGCTCATAGTGTGTGCCTGCCACACTGCTGGAAGGTGTAGAAGGGGTAGAGTGCCGGGGGTGCTGCCAAGAGCTATGGCGCATCATTGGCCTTCCCATTGGCTGCAGAAACACATGACCACCGCCCCAGGCCACCTGGAGGAGATGTGAATTCACAGTGACACTGACTACACATTGTTCCCAGGAATTAATAATGCCTTCGATATGAGTCCGACATTCTGAATACAGATTACACTGAACTGCAACATGTTAAATTTCTAATGTGCTCCACTTCAGGGTTAATCTCATCAAAACAGCTGCTGTGTTAGTAGGTTTGTATAAAGATTAGCAGTAGTTCATATCATGGGGAGAAGGTGTGATTACGAAGCCCTAATGAACATCCGCCTGGAACACAACACACTGGGTTGTGGAAGTCTCGCCCAGTCTACCACAGGGGATCTCAGGGCGTGGTGTAAAGGGTTTGCCAATTGCGTCAAGTGTCAGCTGTTTGTTGAAACGCTTAAGAGGGTGACATAGCATATGTCATTATTTGCTAAATATACATGCAAATTAGTAAAGTTAACTCATATGCCTAGTAGCATGGGGCAGCTGACAGGAAACCAACGCAGCTGAATCCAACAAAAGAACTCCTAGTGAGATGAAACGTACTGTTCAAATAAAGCACAGATTATACTTTTTTGTTCTTTAACACTTTTGAGCTGGGCGTTTTATTTTGAAACACTGGGTTTGTGTCATGAAAAGCTGGACATCATCAGCAGAAAAGGTTTTTTTTAAGAACAAAATGAGTAACAAAACTGGCCGATTATATTGAGAAGACAGTCCCAACTTAGACAATCACTGAGACGACATTCATGCAACAGATCAAACAAGAAGATTGCTGGTTCTTTGCATCTCCAATGGAAGCTGAGTTAATTTAAATGAAAATGGATAAAAAGCTTTGAAAAGATTCATCACATTATTAACCCTGCCAAGTACTGAATATGAAGATCATCTGTTTAAAGAAGACTTGGATATTATATAGTCATCAGGTGAACCATTTAAATGAATGGTATGGGTTCATTATTTTAACCTTGACATGTATGACATTGCACTTTTGCAGTCAATGTTTTTCTGACAAAAATTATAATTTAAATTGTAAAAAAATGTTTTACTGTGCTGTATATCATACTGATTTTCAGTGATTGCAACATTAGAATAAAAGTAAATAAAACACAATAAGAAGTATTTGTTTTAACTTTTGTTTGGCATTTAACACCACAGAATCTAATGTTGCCTTCTTCTCAACCTAAAAATGTGCAGCAGATGGAAACTGTAGCAGAATTTTATTAAAGTTCTATTGACAAATATATTGTTCTGGTGACAAATATGACACTGTCACCAAAGGTTAGATTCTTATTGATGTCTAATTTTTTTTTTTAAAAAATGTGCATTTTCCAATGACAGTAATCTTTTTCAGATGGCAGGTAAATGCCTCACCAAGGTCTCGTAACTAATCATGTACCTAATTTCCTTGTTAGTCACTGGTAAGAAGCCTAGTTTCTACGAGCTAGTTTTCTTGTTCCTCTATTTTAGAAGGTGAAAATGTAAAAACAGGAGGCAACTAAATAATTTGTCAGCTGGAGGTCCTGAAACCTGCTAAATTATGTTATGTGACAAGGGAAACAATTTCAAAAATAATGACAGTTATGCCAGATATGGACAAACTGCATTGGCAAAGAGGAACAGCAGTCACAAGTCAAAGCTCGCTGACAGGGATAGACGGACACATCATAGGATAGCTGTTAAATGCCACAGAAGTACAGCTTTAAAAAATAGCCACAGAATTGAATCTGTACCTCTGTGACCCAGTCTCCACAAAAACTGTACTTCGTGAGCTACACATTTTATGACAGAACTGCTACTCAGAAACCACTTGTGTCCAAGGCCAACACACAAAGATGCATTACCTGGTGTATCAACCACGAAACCTGGACTTCTGAGCAATCCAGAAAACTAATATGGCCTGAATTATCTTTCACACTACTTCCTACACCTGGGTGGGATTACTTCTGAAGACATCCAAAAGATGCCTTCAACCAGCAATGTCTGCTGCCAGCTGTTAAACATAGAGCAAGATCTGTAATGGTATGGGCAACCATCTCAAGGGACTCATCAGGTCTGATAATCATTCTCCGCAGTTGTCTAACATCCAAGGAACATGATGCCATTTTACAGGACCGGGTGTAGTCCCATATTCCATTATCACTATGCCACCATACACACTGCTCAACACATTCAAGAGTGGTTCCATGAACAAGATGAAGTCAGATGCCTTTCTTAGTCTCCCCAAAGAAATGAAGGCTTTTCTACTTAAAGAATGGTACAATAGTACACAGTTCAGTACTTTGTATGACAGCATTTCACGAAGGACTGAAGCTGTTCTGCAGGCAAAGGGTAGCCATACTCCTTATTAGTTCCTTGACATTAATATATTGCTGCTTGCTTCTGTTATTTTCTTGACCTCTGAATATTTTCATTTCTTTATTTATAGAATGTTATTTTACATTTTTTAGAAAATCTTTTTCCTCACAATTTGTTTTTCTTTCTGCCAAAGACTACTAATGTGTTACATTTAATTTCTCTTAAACTTTAAGAACAGAATTTATTTAAATTCCTAACTTATAACTGAATAGAGTTTAACAGTCTCAAGTGCCATGTTAATCTGTCAACTGTCATTTACTGAAGTGCTCTTCAGTGTGAAACTAACACAGAGCACAGTTCAAAGGTATGAATCCCCTTTCAGTGAAGTCCATCCCTGTTCAGTGGCATCACTTCTTTCTTCTGAAATTTTGTTTTCTTGACATATTGAAAATAAAAAATGTCTCAAACCCCTTTAAAGACCAGACAACTTCCCAAAGATTTTAAAAATTAGTTCAACATACATATTAAGTTCAGTCAAGAGTTGCCTGTATCCTTAACAAAGTCCCAAGAAAGCATTTTGTGAGTAAGTTTTGAAGTAGACATGTAGCTGTGGAGGGTATTTCGTGTAATTTCATCATCATTTCTTCTTCCTCTGTTTTATGGTTACCTGGTACAGTTGTCTGAAGTCATTTCAGGAAACACACAGTTCGTTTCATCCTGTACTTCCCTCCTTCCCGGGCATCTGAGTCTGTAGTTGATGGTGATGCTACCACAGGTGACTAGGGAGAACTAGTCTTATTCTGTGGACAACAGTGAGAGTGTCCATGATGCAACTGCTCATGTGCCCTGACAGATGATTCTCCTCTCTCCAGAATTATCTCAAGGCAATCCATTTCTTAGTTAAAAACACCAGAGGGCAGAGCTAATGTTAATGCATTGCTGTTCTAGGGTGGTAGGTCAAAATCTTTCTGTTGCTGTTTATTTTTGCCTCATTAGTTTGTAAATTCGTGTCAGGTTCTAGGGTCGATTCTGAAGATGTGTTGTGTCAATGGGTTTGAAGCAAAATAGATTTCAAGGTGAACTAAGTTTGTGCCATGTTGGCATGGAAAATTTGTTACTGTGGAACTATCAATTAATTCCCAGTAACTGTCAATTACTATTTCATACACAATTGTGACTTGGCATGTTTAAGTAGTCCCCTGACTGAGACATGATATAATAGTAACCCTAAAGGTCCAAAAATCAATGAAATATGCCTGATAACAGTGACTGACAGCAAGTGTTCCACTAATGCCACCTTTTATCAACCTATCTAATCACCCCCATATATGTATTACCTTTATTTCAAGGTATATACACTTATGTAGCTGTAAAGAAATCCACAACATTTAAAAAACCCACAAAAGGCTGATGAGTGTCAGTATGAGATAGATACTCAATAATTTCATTCAACTAAATCATGAGGGACTAATTTGTTGTCCTTTCAGCTACCTCGGAATCAAGCACCGGAACATTGGCGAAGCATCGCAAAGGCCAAAGTGCACCAAATGACAATGAAAGAGTCCTAGAAGTGTGTTGGAAGAAAGCCTTCTTCAATCCTTATGATGTATAAGAGTGAGTTTCTCTTTTTGCTCTGCCGTGAGTTCCTTCCCTCTTAAGCACATAGGGTATATCCTAGTGGGCAGTGTGTGTGTGGAAAAAAGATTCTGCTCACTACCTGATCAGAATCAGCCTGGTACACTGTGGCAGAGGATCCTCCTGAGGTATCTCTTTTGGATATGTGTTCAGGTTCTGTGTCCAACCTGAAAGCTTTGAATACACAATGCAATTCTGCCTACCTGCCACACCACTCCCCCCCTTCAATTCACTTTCCTCTTCACTTCCACATTGCTGTGTTGTAATCTGAGCCCCTGCACTTGTCTATACCATGATCTTGCTGAATGGAGTAGTAGCTACTGGCTCCAAGCCTGTCAGCCACTTTTTAGATTAATTCTAGGTACTTTTCTAACACAAAGCAAAAAAGTTTGCTCCACTCGTGTTTGACAATTCAGGATGCTGCCGCTCCTGACCGGAGCTCCGTGACATTGCATGGAATCCTATTCCACCTGCCATTAATTTTCCTTTTGCTGGGGCCAATCTTTTCCAAAAATCAAAAAAACATTTATAAAAATAAGTACACATGTCTGACAGCAGTTTTTTTCATGTTTTCCATCACTTTCAGCCAGTGGAGCATTGTTCCTATTTTTAA
Organism: Arapaima gigas; assembly: GCA_900497675.1. Lineage (NCBI taxonomy): Eukaryota > Metazoa > Chordata > Actinopteri > Osteoglossiformes > Osteoglossidae > Arapaima > Arapaima gigas. The sequence continues at coordinate 1,008,207 of UFQX01000201.1, read as the reverse complement.
GACTACTAATTAGTAGACAAAGTTAAAAAAAAGCTATAATCAGGATAAGAACAGAAATGGAATACCAACTGAGCAAAAGGTAAAGAGATGTCTGGGAATAACTTTAAGGTTATTAGTGTTTCAATACGCATTACACATAGGAAGCCGATTTTGCACCAGCGTCAGCATTAGACATAAAAAAAATTCATCAAATGTGCCTGCTGGCACTACAGTCATGTAAGATTACAGTTTTTCTGAGTTAACAAATCAAAAATTTGGCACAGAAGCAGGAAGTATCTCACACCTCACTTGGTTTTTGTTAATTCAAATATGTGAAACGCAATTTTTAAATGTAAACATGACTTTTTTCAGATCTTCTACATTTCAAACACAATTTAAATCATATTACTTTAGTCAGGAAACGTTTTTATTTCATTCGTTATACTACTATACTGCTACAATTTATGTTTTATACTATGCAATACTGCGAGATATTAGTGTCCTTACTTTCTGGTTCTCATTCAAATGTATTAAACTGTTAATTATGCATTTGATTTATAGCACATTTCCTGTGTGCTTTGACCACTGCAATGTTCTGCCAATGTTCCAGTCCTTGATTCTGTAGTAGCTGAGAGGATAAAGAACTTGAGAAGTTCTGAAGTGCTGTGAGTGGCACGTAATATTAACTTTGGGAATATAATTCAAGTCAGAAACAGGCTATTGATATTCTTATATAGGTAAAAATTCTGACCTGCTTTTTGGTAAGAGAATAACCATTAAAACACTTTCAAAAATAACAAAAGACAGTTAAGTCTAAATGAGACAGTTCTACTAAAAAATTGAATTGGGAGATTGAGAGAAGGAGAACATTTTTTGATTAAGACAAGTACATATCACTCAATGTATTTCATAGTAAGCAAAAAATAAAAATAAAAATAAACCAGAGCACCAGAGCTTACTGAGAGAATGAACAAAGAACTGCGCATGGTTGTAAATGTGAAATGGAAATACACATTTCCAGTGTTTTTTGCATCTATCCATCCATCTATCCATTATCTTAAACCACTTTATTGGTGGTCTGGAGCCCATCCAGGAATCACTGGTTATTAAGCAATAAAACTACACTCTGGGTGGAATGCCAGTACATTTTTATGGATTTAAATAAAAAAAATTGATGGCTATGGTATGACTAATGGGGCGACACAGAGGCTCAGTGAGCAATACTCTCACCTCAACAAGCAGGTTGTTCAGGTGTGGGTTCAATCCAGTTCCATCTGTGTGGAATCTGTATTTTGTCCCCACGTCTCTCTGGGTTGCCTTCCACAGTCGAAAGTATGCCACTTAAGTACAGTGCCTTGCAAATATTTAAACCCTATGCGTGTGATCAACATTGCCTTGTTTACAAGTTATACTTACACATATTTTTCCAATCATTATCTTTACTGTGAACTCATATGCCTTTCCCATCTTCAGATAAGACACTGAGCTGACCATAAATTAATAAGTCTAGTCAATTAAACTACTTTTTTTAAGTAGACATGTTTGAATATCTTGGATAATCACCTGTAACCGTGTCACATGGGAGGAAAACATATTCCCACGGAGACAATATTATTTGAAACCAAGGCCTTAAAGAGTTAATAGTGCAAACAGAAAACTTCCAATGACTTCAAGTAATGTAAAATGCAACATTAATTACACTAGAGCTCCTTCGGTAGAGGATTTTAACACAGTTTGCACAGGAGGCTCAAGGTCCCTGGGGTAATAAAACTTTAAGCTCTTAAACCTGTTTCTACGGTAGCTCACGCTTGTGCAAGAGCAAGTGATAACGGAACTCCAGAGCTGAAAATAACAGGTCCAAGGACAATTTCACTTCTATCATCACAACTCTTATGTCAAAAAAAATGGCTATAAAAAGTGATGAAGCTTAATGTGTTTATTGAACTAGAGACCTACACTTATATTAATGAAATACTGGAATGCTCACCTCCAGAAAGGATTAACCAGAGCCTAATACAGACTCCAAGACTATAAGAAATAAACATAAAACTGATGGCACCCACCATACACACAGGTCCTGGTGGTGGCTGAGAACCAGTAAAATACCCTGCGGAAGGGCCTGGGGACGTAAGAATTTCTCCACAGAGTGAAACTCATTCACAGGGGTCAAAGCTATCAAACATTATCCCCCACCTTGTGAAAATCGAAGAAAACACAATCCAGGTGCTGGAGGATGTGGAGGTAATCTCAATATTTGGGTTTCATTTCTGCTAGTGCAGAGATCATAGTGAATGGGAGTCACTGAGCACATAAATTACCTGTGTAAACCCCATCTGAGCCCTGTCATTAACAAATTAGAGAATGTGATTCTCCGTAGACACCGCTGGAGTACCACCAGGGCAGTCTTTTTGTTGGTTTGCCCCCAGTTTGAAAAAGAAAACTAGTTAAATTCCATTTCCACCTTTGCAGTCAATGCTATAGGCACTGTGGTACATTTTGAACATACACAACATGGCCTTTTTATTGATCTGCCAACATTTACTCTTTCAACTGATGAGCATCAATTCATCATTTATTTAACCTACCTGTAGACAACACTGTATGTCTTCAGTATGACCCTTAGTAATGCATCATTTCCTCCGTTTCTTTTAGGTATCTTCATACTGTTTCAAATGATGCATAAGGATTCAAAAATAATATTAATATAATTGTATGGTTGAACGGTCAAACCAAGTTCTACCTCATTTCCTCATTATATTTTTTAGTTGTGCCATTTCATTCAGTTTTATATGTATATCTATAAAAGAAACAATTCTGTCTTTCTTGATAATGAGTTTCTTTCTTTCTTCCCCAATAACTGCAATTTTCTGAGCTGTACCTAAAACTTGAATTTCTTTGAAATTCTATTGAATATACAGCCCATGAGATTAGGCCCAATGTCTGAACACCAATTCATTTGATACAACACCAGTCCCTCCTCATGGCCATTTCTGCAATTTGGCACAGTGATGTGAGATGCCAGTATGGAAGCAGAACCAACGAAGTATTTAGGTCTGACTGAAAAGGTCCTGTTAGGGCTTTTTTATCCTGTAGTCAAGCAGTGTCATAACCCCCATTACAGATGATTTCAAGCCACCGCAGTTATAGCTCTCTTGGTTTTTTCCCCACTGTTGACAGCCACTATCTTTGTTTACTCTCGCTCAGCTGCAGTGTCTCCAGAGAGCAGGCAGACTGAGCTAGTGAGAGACTAAAAGACGTCTTTTTAGTGTTCAGAAACCTGAAAATGTACTAAAAGCACTTTTTTGCCAAAGCAGACATTTATTTCCTTTTATTTCTGAGAAGCACATTTTGAAGAGCGGCTGGGTAAATTCACTTATGTAGCTGTGAATGGCCACTTGTCATATTATGCTACTAGACACGGGTCCATGGAAGGCATTTTTTTCAGTTTGTTCACTTCATGGCATTCAGTAACTAAAAGTACCAATTGTGCACATGCTAATGCCTTCACAAAGGCAGGAATAATGACTGACAAAACTGAGCTTTTGATGTCTCAGAACTACAATAAGGCTAAAGAGAAAGCCTAATTACTAGTTCATGTTCATGTTGTTTCCTTCAAGTGCTTTAAACCAGCAGATAGAAATAAAACCTCTGGAAATGAGGGAATCTTCAGAGAAGGACTAAGAAAAAGCCAGACTAAAACTGACTAGGAAAGAAAACGACAAGAATTTTTTTTTTTTTAAATAAGCTGTGTGGCTTCAAAAATGTTGGCCCATCAAGCAAAGAAACAGGAAATTGAGCCAAAAGAAAAGAATGAGACAAAATTATTTTCACTACAGTGTCTAAGTCAATGATATTTGTGTTGTTAGCTAATATGGCTGTGTTCATTTCTTTACAAGCATGTGTAAAATGTATATAGTACAATTTATTTAAAAGATGCTGTTCAGAAAAATTTATCCTTGTCTTGGCAAGTGTTGAATAGTAGAAAAGGTGGCTTATCGCTGCCCAAAATGTCCATCTGAGCTTCATACATTCTGAGGCCAAACAGATCTTTTCCCCAGCTCCCTTATGCATGTGTCTGCTGACAGGATAATATTAGAACCAAGAACTAATCCAGCTAGGACACCTAACATTTGGTTCTGTGTTTGCTGTTTGAGGGTTATTTTACTCTCCATTTTGTTTTGCATATAGTTTAGTCTGTGTTTTTATTTTTCTGATATTAGTAAAAACAGAAGTCGGAGTCACAACTTTCACAATACTGAAGAAGTTGGTGAAGATGTGTCAGCATAATTTTACTGTAATAATTCACATCTTGTAGACAGTTATATTTTTTAGCAATGTTTAACTGGAGGGAATTACTGGGAACAGGACAGGACCAAAAAATGGTGATGTACAATATTATAAGGTGTTTACCTTATTATAGTATATCTGTATATGGATAAAAATACATACATACTCGGACGACAAGAAAAGTTCTGCCAGCTTTAGATTTTAATACCCATATTTTTAACTCGCATATTTATATTTTAACTTTTGAACTGTTTCTTTTCAGTGACCACTTTGCATTACAGTTAGACAATGAAAGGTAAACGTGCTGTTTTGACTGCGAGAGTGATAAAACAATACATAAAATGGATAGTCTTCTTATTAGAATGAACATCTTCAGTGTGGTCATCTTACTATACAAGGACAGCCCTAAAGGCTGAAGGAAGGACATTGCTAGACTGCCAAAGGGTGAAAAGCAGTGACTAGGGATACAGAATCTTTCCAAAATGTGGCATTTAGTGCATTAAGTCAAATAGACTGTCGTTCTTGTTCAAGGCTGTATTGTTGTTGCTTTTACTAGTTGGGTTATTCATGAAAGTGAGTGACGTGTCCTTGCTTGTACTTTACGTCAATGTTATGATATTATGTGAAACACCAAACGATCACGAAGTATTTTGCTTCATGGGTACTGTACAGGGACAATGCTCCTTAATATTGCTAGGAAAACATCTCCAGCATTCTACTGATCTGTAAGAGTGGTATTAAATAATATTGATACATTAGCATTAAACAAAGAGATCACTGTTGCTGGGCATGACATGGAATTTGTTCATAATCAGCAGAAAAAAGAAATTCTAATGATGTTGAAACCATTTTTAGTTTTAATGTTTGTGTCCAGAATAAAATTAAATATTAATATCAATACCTTTGATATTTACTTAGTTTGGATTCAGAGGAATGAAGGGTTTTTAAATACCAAGATGTTTTGAACCATGAAAGGATTGTTTCAAAGGCATGACCTTTTTGTCCGTATGTAAACGGACAAAAGTAATCCTAGAAGTCATATGACTTTTTGGGGAAAAAAAGAGTTTTAGGATAACATCTGACCTTACATAGGGAGTTAAAAAAAATATTTGAACATTTCTCAAAAAGGCTATTACAGCTCTCCGGAGACGCTATGCAAATGTAGTGAGAGAAGTTTATATAGTGTAATTTTGAGACCGGGTCCAATTACACATGGAGAGCGTCCCACTGAGAAAGCTCATTGTTTCGGGAGTTCAATCCCTTCTCATCAACAAAGATCTTAATACTCATTTCCCGTCAGCTTTCCTTTAGCTTTAGCCTTAGCTTTAGTTTTTTTCATCATAAAAACCTACGAAGTCCATTTCATGTTAACCTTAACCTGCAGCACATTGTTCTTATAACAAGGGCTAAGAATAAAAAAATCTCAGGGTATGGTTTGGCATACTAAACAGCGAAAAATATGATTAAAAAATGTCTTTAGTCATATACTGAAGTGTGAAATACAAGCAAAACAAGTTTCCCAGAACCTCAGGAAAACCTGTGGTAAAATAATAATATTACTTGGATTTAAACAGGCTGCTCAGTTGCACTGTACAGCTAGTCTCATTACTCGCATCTATCCAGAAAGCATATTGAAGCAGGACTGGATGGAAACAACATTTTGCTGGGTGTTCATATCTCGCCAAACAATCTGTTACAATAATAAGTGCTGAGCCTGAAGTACCACAGTGATATCTCTTAATGTTAAAATGCCATCTCTAGAAGCCTAAATAAGTACTGTAGCCTAATGCCCTATATCCGCTGGCCTTAGTCAGCTTTCTTTAGAAGCACCACTCTGGCTGTGTGCTATATACAGATTGCAGTTTGGGGATCATTTTACTTTTTTGGTAACTGTAGCTATTGAAAATACTTTGGACTATCTCCATTCAAATTTAAGTGAAATATTTTTGATCATTGTGCTATATGTTATCCTATAACCCTGTCATAGGGTAAAGCTTTTATTCCTACATGGTGAACTTATTCTGAATAACTGCAAAAAATCACTAATTTAGCTATCAAATGCCAGACTTCAACTAAACTATCAAAGCCAACTTTATCAAACAGTTCATTTGCCTTATTTTTGGTGCTCCAAGTCCTCCTGTTCCCAATTTCTTGTCTCATACTGCATATTTGGCTCTTTGGGGGTATTCAGTTGGCCTTCAGCCAAACAAAGAACCACATGTTAATTTCCAAACTGACTCCTTCTTCCACCTGTTGTACTATTCATTACCCAGGATGTGCGACACTGGAAGTGATGGATTGTGCATTATGTATGGGTGGTTTGAGTGCGCATATATACTGTTCATGTGCTCAAAAACACACTTGTGAGTCCAAGTCAAGTTTTGGATGTTCCAGAGCCTGTTCCAGAAGCAGGAGGCACTGGGTTCCTCAGGGCACACTCTGAACAGAATGGCAGGTAGCCACATGCAAACATTCGCTCAGATAGTCACACGATATGAACAATTTAGAATGACCAGATTGTCAGTACACTTACAGAACGATAGCCATGTTTAAAGGGTGATCAAGTCTCTTCCGTTGCTCTGTCCACAATGGTTCTCACATCTGCAGTGCTGCCGAAAGATGCACATTGTGTTAGTTGTAATGTTGGTAGCAGTGGCTCAGCTTCAGTTTCAATCACAGTTAAGCACTGGACAATGTAAATAACATGTTACCTCTTGTGCAAAATGCAGACAGCAGTCGTCTCTGCTGAACCTGTACACACCAGACATTCAGCCAAAGGGGGAAAAGATCCAAAATAACACAAAATATTTAACATCTTTGCCATCTGCTCAAATTAAATCATTGTTTGCCTCCTATCCTCAAATAAATCTCCTGTTTTCGTGATTGGCACATTTGGTCTATTAGTCAAGTACATACAAATCCAAAGGAGGATGTGTTGCTTCCTTCCTTTCTGTCTTTGTTTTGCTTGCTAATTTAGGATAAGAATACATTCAATAAGTGTAATACTCCACAGAATACGTTCTGCATATTTTAGCTGTAATCGACATGTAACATTATGGTTATTTGTGTTTCTTAAAAAATGTAAAAAGTAAATGCATATGCTAATGGTACTGTGTTGTGTGCTGCTTAAGAATTTCAAACAGTATTTAAAGAAGGGAATGAGGAGGGGTGGCACAGCAGGTACCGCTGGTGATTCACAGATCCTGGGATATGGTTTGAACGTGGGTTTGAATCTTAATCGGTGTTTAGGATTTGCGTGTTCTCCAGGGCTCTGGTTTCCTCACACAGTCCAAAGACATGTGCTTCAAATGAAGTGGTGACACAATATGAAATTACCTTGAGAGTGACCATGTGAGTAAAGGTGTGTGTTAGTGTTCTGCAATGGACTGGAATAGAGTTTAGGGTTTACCCCTCCTATCCTGGTACCCAGTGTTTTAGGGATAAGTAACTAAGTGTTGTATGAATATGTATTCTAAACCAGTTTGAAAAGTGACTCTCATGGTTTCCTCTTAACCTTACAAATGCTCGATATATTACATGTTCACATGATACTTAGTGAGTAATAAATTCATGTTCATGTTCAGTTTTTTTTTTAAACATCCAATATCAGAGGACACTGAACCCATGATTGAAGTTACACTAGTTGTAGTTATAGTATTTGTGTTTAATTCTGATGGGAGGAGAACTGGATTTATTGATTTGGTTAAAATGAAGACTCAAGCAAGTCAAAGGTTAGTGCTTATCATTCAAATACCACAATAAATAAAAGAAGGTAGAAAAGGTACCACGAACTTAATGTGGGTTTGGTGCATTTATCCCAGTTATTTGCTTGGAAGATTCTATTTTAGGAGACAGGTTATTGCCAGCAAGCAAAAATGTGGGAATTAAGTCACATCTAGAGTTTCTTGACATATCAAGTACAGTATGTGGGTGAGTGTTTGGTTTAAACAATCATTATTTTAGCAGAGCTCTACTGTATTGTACCTCCATTCCCATTCATTATCATTTTAATTTTTTATCAACAGGTTTTTTGTTTTGGGCTCAGGCAACGAGAAACGTCTAACAATGCACAGTTAACATTCCTTATAAAATTCCTCATTCCTGAAATAATTAACGACTATTTTAACATGTGTTTTTCTCTGCAAATTTAAACATTAATGAATCTTTACAATTTATCCCGTATTAACTGCTTGTATTTTTTTCACTGCAAACTTGCTCTGTATTACAATGACATTTTCATCGGCAAAAGTGTATTCATCTACAGTAAATGTATGCACCATCAAGGTTAACTTTGATTTAATTTGGTTAATAAGATCTAGGATCTATTCCTAAAACTGTAGTTATTTATTTTGTAGTTGTGACAGTGATTATATTAATGAGCATACCGAATATAAACAATGTAACAAGCCTGCATTCTTTGTTTTGCTTAACTAAAAAGAGAAAACAAATAAACAAATGCAAATGACATAATCCATAAATTCCAGCTCCTTTCCATACCCTCAACCCCCGACTTACATTCTCCAGTTTGTTGTACCAGAGGTCAAATTGTGTAAAAATAAATTGAGTTAGTCTAAGGAATGAGCTGGAAGCTGGTCAAAATAAGAAATGAAGGGCTGTCGTGTAGAATTGTTTTTTTTTTCTAGAACCTCTTAAAGTTAATTAGATTTGTCACAATTTGCAAAAAGAATATAACATCCTTAAGCCATGACCCGTCACTTGAAGGCACGCATTATTAGCATGTCTGCAAGCTATCAAGAACCATAAAGGTTAAAATTTTTATTGTTTTCTGTTAGAATGGGAGTCTGTCACTGGTATCCCCAATTTCACCATCAGTGGAATTGGCTGCATTATTAAGGATATTTTAAAACCAGTGAAAAAAAGTTTGAACAAAATGTATTGGGCAATCTCAAACTGTATGGCTGCTCACAACTGTGAACATGATGTGAAGGAAAGTAAAATGCAGACAGGTAAAGCAAACTCCATCAGTGAAGATATTTCATAAAATGGTGGTGAAAACCGTATGCGTCCAATCCTTCCCTCAAATGCTGGAAAAATACTGATTTTCCCTTGATAAACAGTGTTGCACCTTTGCTTTGTCCAACAAATAAGCTCATTTTTCCTGTAACAGCAAAAATACAGCTTAGCAGCTCTGGGATGTTCTTCCTGTGATGGCATCTGCGCTGGCAAACAGTGGGTTCTGTACAGTTCCATTCATGTGGGGAAATACCGCTGCCCATCACTTCTTGGAGACCTACATTTCATTGATGTTATTTCTTCATTTATTCCTAAACCAAATTGATGTATATTTTGATGCCTGGAGTGAATCTCCAGGCTATGTTACACAAGCGTTAAAGTGTTCACCTCTAGTTTAACCAGACTGACAGATTGTAGCTAATAACCTTTGGACCTCACTTCACAAACTGCGAGAAACATCTTAGGATAAGTCATGACTTCTTAAATGTCATTAATTGAATCAACAACTGAAGCTGATCAGAGCTGCAGGTTATGTTCAGGTCTACTGCTGCCCCGTTTCTCCAAATCACAAGTTAGGGGGAAACTCAAACAGACGCCGTTATTAATGTTTTCTCAGCAGCATGAGAGCAAATGTTGCGAAGTGATCCATTTCAAGCATTGCTTAGCCTGGTTTTCACTGATATGCTGTTTGACGTGTATAAAGGGGTTATTCAGATTCCTCCTGAACTGCTGGAAAAAAATAATAAACAGTTGCATAGCAAGAAAGCTTGTCTGAACAATATCTTTATGTTGCAGAACAGGAAATCTTGTGTTGTTTTCCCCACTTTTCTGAATGTGTATTTTCGAGCAGATGGTCATAGTCTCAGGGCATTTCATTTGGGTTGTGATGTCTATAAATTTACCACTTTTTCCTATGAAGCAAACAAACAAGCAAGCATAACAAAAAAAATGTTTACATCAAAATCTTGATGTTGATTTAAACTTAAAGACAACTAGAGCACCTTGGATTCCTGACAATAAAATTTTAACAAATACAAATCTAATGACAAATAGAGCCTGGAATGAGACAAACCTGACAGGGCACTCAGTGGTTGAGATTGTTGTTATGTTTGCATAAACAGAGAAGGCATGGAAATATCATACTGAGTTATCGTTACGCCTACAGCTGCAGTAAGTGAAGCAGATTCCACTTTAGATACTGGCAAAGTGCATCACTAATGGATTGAATAAAGTGAGCCTTCCAGAATTAAGTAATTGGTCTATTTTATTGACAATTGGAGATGGCCTTTCAAGTTGTCAACATTTATTTGCAAACTGAAAACTGCAGTGAAAATATCTGATTGCCCCTGGCAGAAATGAGGATCCAAGTCTCCATTTCGGCACTTAGATGTAATAAATCATAATGTGTTTATTTGTAATATGTGGTCCAAATGTTATTTCTCAGAGATCAATGTCTCTTTCGAGATGTGGGGTTGGCTCTCTTAAACGTCCAATTTTGTTAGCATCCTCCTTCATCACAGCTCCATCCCCAACAAACCTGCATAGCCCACCACATTAGCTAGGACACATACAGAGTCAGAGGGCAGAATTCACCAAACACATTAATATTTGGATGCTTTTTCTTTTTTTCTGGGGGGGGGAAGTTTTGGCCTAGCGCCCAATGATTGTGGGATAGGCTCCGGACCTAAATGACCCTTACCGAGGTAAAAAGGTCAATGATGTGTGGAATGGATGGATAGAAGTTTGACTGAAGTTCATTGATATTTGTTGGCTGTCTCCAAACTGCCGTCAGGAAATTACTTCTGGTCTGCATTTTATACTTTTAAGTTTTTTTTTAGGTTTTAGCACTACCCCTGCTTATTTTTACTGGGCAAATATGAGCTTCTTTTGTCCAGAGAAACATTCTCACCTGTTTTTTGATTTTTGTCCCATGTCTAAAATGCAATGTGACGATCTCACTGGTTCACAGGACAAGAGGAGTCACAGCTGCTGTGTTCCAGGCTTTCGATGCATAAACTGTGGTCAGAACAGAGCCGCATGTTGAGGGGAAAAGTTCTCATTCTGTATAAGGGCTTAACTAGGGAAGTCGTGTGTTCGGGTTGGCATTGTGTCCAGGGGTGGGTTGTGCACAGTGGTGTCCCTGAACTGTAAAGACCTGTAATGACCTACGAATGAACTGTAATGAACTGTGAAGACCTGTGTTCTGTCTCTCCATATGTTACACTTGCACCTCTTCTTGCAGATTATCCAAAAATCTCTGCCAATTACGCATTGTATTGCAAGAGCCATGGTCTACAGTTCAGAGAATAACTAAAAAAGGAATCAATACCATGAATGCTGGTAGAAATGTCTAAATCTAAACAAAGGTCTAAAGTGAAACAAATTGCCGTAATTGTTATTTGTAGCCCAAATGTGGAGAAATAGAAATAATACAACAATAATTCATTAAATCTTTTCAAGAACAGAAAAGAATTAATTTGATGGCAACCCCCCAAGGCAACTCAGACCCGAATTCATTTGGCACATTATGCCTCAGTGAATTTTAAAAAGAAATAATTTAAATTATGATCTTAAGCTTTTGTGATTAATAATTTTTTATGGAAATCAATTATGAAATACTTTTAAAAGAATTGATTCTAACTTGCATTACAGCTACTCATTTAATGCAATAAAAATAGCCATCTTGTAGGGAATGTAAGTACCCATTTTAATATTAATACTGCTTCTTGGTTTGGTAGATTTATGCACCTTCATTATATTGAAAAATATAGTATGAGACGCAGTTCTTAATTTCTGAATTCCATACACATCATGTGGTAGGTAATAATGTGAATATTCCAGAAAAGTGACAATGGGATCAGATACAAGTGCTAACCTGAACAGAGTAGATATTGAAGCCGGTCCATGACAGTCACTGGTATGTATATAAGTATGAAGGTCTCTGTTTAGCAGGAACCTACCATTCTCTCCTTCTGTACTTTGCTAAAGGCTCCTCCGGAACACGGATTCCCCCTCGGGGGCAGTGCTTAGTGCAGATATGGGCAGCTGTCATGTGCCTCCCCAGGCCACATCATTAGGACTATTTATCTCTATACAGTGACAATGTTGAAAAGACTGAATCAATTCCACTGAGCAGCTCCTCTCAAGACCGCACCCCTCGTGCAGCACTAAACCATGGAATTTTTCCTTAAAGGACTAATGATTTATATTTTTTTTCATATACAGTACTCTTGTGTATGGAAACATTCAAACTTGTGATCAGTGTCAATAGATATTTGACGCATAATTCAAAAGTTACAGCAGGGTAAACACCTTTCACACGTCTACAGTTTAATCTAATGTTAATTTGCCAGGACAAAGACAAAAACTTACTCCCCATTACTCAGGACTAAATGACACCATAAATAAAGGGGCAGGAAGAACCCCAACTGAATGTCTTAGTTCAAGCAGCAAGACACAAGAGTCATATTAACAACTAATATAATCTCAGGATTAAAATAAACTACTTATGTTTGCAATTGTTCTAGATATAAAGGTGGTGTGACTTGCTGAAACTGATAAACAGAAAAGGGAGAAAACAGCAAACTGTATTATCTTACTATACATGGATAAAAAAAAAAACTAACATGAATGATTTAAGGTAGCAATGCAGCTTGACAAATGATGTGGCTGTTGAGTTTTACTTATGTTCTGGCAGCCTGTTACTGAGAAGTACATGGTCTAATGATGTCTCATGCTTGATTGTAGGAGTTATAGCACTGCCATATAGAACCAGCATTTTCCACCAAAACTCAGATGGCTCTTGAAGAGAGAGGTGAACAGTTTGAAGATCATCTCATGGCAGAATTGTCCTGTCAGCTTTTGCTCTATCCAGGAGAAAGGAAGAGACTTTTTGCATGAATTTCTGGACACTTGGTGACCGTCCCTTGCGCTTGCATTCTCCTTCAGTGGTTACAGAGCACATGAGCTGTGTAACCACTCGATTTAGTCGATGCACACCCCTGCCAAGCTCACAACTCCCTTTACACACTGCAGCGCTCATGACATGGGGAAAAGATGTTGATTCAACAACAGCTGCCACAAGAATTGCACTGACACCACTCTCACCAACAGAAAATTGTCACCCATGTTACAAAGACGTAGCACTAACACCAATGACTTAGCCAACCATCTCAAATATAGTATCAGTCTCCTGCTAAAGTAGAGAGCGCAGCAGTCAACCTTATTTAAATTTTTTTCTCATCAGGGGGGTGATAAACTTTACCTTGTCATTAAATCAATTAACATGTCAAAGGGATGAACTTTATAATTTGAAATGTGATGATCATCAAAAAAAACTCTTCCCAACTCATTCTGCTAATTGGTAATTTAGTGCTTGCAAGGATTTCATTATGGTGTAATTAAATGTTTGAGTCTGAATGAGACATTTTAAAGTGATGTTTTAAATAGAATTATCAAAATATCCAAATTAGCACAGGATACTGACAGCATCCCATTAATCCAGTGTAAAAACTTTATGGTGCTATTTTTGCATCTACTGTACTTTTTAATTGCATTCATTTCCTCAACCTTTCCTGTTCCTCAAACCATGTTGTTAGATTCACAATAACCATTATCTGTCTTAGATTAATTTCCTAAGTAGCTTTTTTTAAACCCACTTAGTTAAATCACTCACCTTAAATACAGATTGGGCGTTATAGTTTGCATCACACTTCATAACTGGGTTGTATCCACAGCTGAATATGCTGTCAAACTTACACTCACAGGTCTCTTTATTAGACACACCTGTTCATTCACACAATTATCTAATTAGCTATACTAATTAAAATTACCCAGACACTGAGCTTCAGTGGATGTGTACATAAAAATTTCAGAATGTGAAAAAAGTTGTCTAAATGACTTTGACAGCATGGTGATGGTTGTATCAGGTAAGGTGGTTTGTGTACAGTACTGTGCAAAGGTCTTGGGAAAAATGGTATAAAGCGAGGATGGTTCCAGAAATAATGCCATGAATACTTATTAATCAATAAACCTTCTAAAAAGTGGAGTAGACAAAAAAACCTCAATCAAACCAATATTTGGTGGGACCACCCTTTGCCTTTAAAACAGCATCAATTCTCTTATGCAAACTTGCATGCAGTTTAAGGTAGAGGTTGGTAGGTTCTTCCAAACATTTTGAGGAACTGGCCACAGTTCTTCTGCAGACTTTGACTGTCTCTGCATGAGACTGACAGTCTCTCCCAGACTGACTTGATCATGTTGAGATCAGGGCTCTGTGGGAACCATACCATCTGTTGCAGGATTCCTTCTTTTTGCTGAAGATAGTTCTGTATGACTGAGATTGGGTGTTTGAGGTCATTCTCAGGCTGCAGAATGAATTTGGGACCAATCAGAAACCTCCCTGATGGTAGACAAGAATCTACCTGGACTTCTCAACAGACATTGAAGTTGCATGCCTAAGATTTTTGCACAGTACTGTATTTCAGAAACTATGGCTCTCCTGGGAGTATCGCACACAACACACTCCAGAATGGACACAGAATGATACGAAAAACAAAAAACATCCAGTGAGCCGCTGTTGACGAGAGAAGTCAGAGGAGAATAGCCAGACTGGTTGAAGTTGACAGGAAGGCTCAGATAACCACTCTTTACAACAGTGGTGAGCAGAGAAGCATCTCTGAAAACGCGACATGTCGAACCTTGAGTCGGATGAGCTACAACAGCAGAAGAACACACTAGGTTCCACTCCTGTCAGTCAAGAACAGGAAGCTGAGGCTACAGTGAGCACTGGCTCACTGAAACTGGACAGTTGAAGATTGGGAAAAATATCACCTGGTCTGATGAATCTCAATTTCTGCTGTGACAGAATCTCTAAGGAATGTGTCCACCAACTTCTTGAATCCATGTCATGAAAAGTTCAAGTTGTTCTGATAGGAAAGGGAAGTCCAACTGGCATTAGAATAGTGTTCCTAATAAAGTGACCAGTAAATTTATATCTCTTATATCATTCCAATAAGGGAGGGAATGATCATCTAAGTACATCATGTCTTATTTTTCAAGTACCAATGAACAATATGTTATGTGGTTTTATACTATGCATTTAATTTCAGTTCTTTTATGCATTTATGATATGCTGTATTTTCCAAAGTGGCTTACAGTGACAACTTTGTATACTTATTTCATTAAAATCACATCTTGAGATGTTCCTGGACACGTCATCAGTACTGTAACCAGGGGTCATGGAGCTTTTCAAGTCTTCAGCATCAAGCAAGTGATCCAGGGTTGATCTAGTCTGTGCCTGCATCGAGGTAGCACTACCTTGAACCTGTGGTTCACCTCTCCTGATCTACAGCCATTAAGTTTTCTTTTCTGCAGCCTCGGGAACAACTATCATGTACTTCCTCTTCTAACAGCCAGTGATACCCAACTTATTTTAAGCCCTATGCAAAGGCTTACCTGCAAAGTCTCCACAGCCTACTTCATTGGATGCACAACTTTCCCTCCAGGCCTTTGAGCAGCACTGTTCGGCCAGTTCCTTGCACCTCACCATTTTCCTTTAATAAGCATATTCCATCCTCTTTCCCCCTTAAGGAACTGTAATCTCCAACAAGATGTCTAGCCTGTCCTCAAAGGTGTCTCTGTGATAGGGAGGCAGCTTAGGTTTCTAGCTGCTAAGTCAACCATCAGTTGCCAATGTCTCACCATTACGATAACCCCTGATCTCACATTAGATACTGACTTTAGTCTTTTGCCTTCACATTTGTAAATGCTCTGATCTCTTTAGCCAGTCAGCAGCTCCTGCTGTGTGCTGTGTCCACACTGTTACAGTCTGCCACTGCCTTGAACACCTGCTCATGATGCCAGCTTTAGCATTCCTCACTTAACGCTCTTGGACAGCTGCTGAGGACATGCTTCAGTAATGCTCTTCTTCAATTTGATGAGCATAATGGTGAATCAACTTTTCCTCAGTACATAAAGGTTGAATGGACTAGACTGCAGATTGTAAACTGTATGGATCAAGAACTTAATTCACTGGTGCACTGCTCTTCAGAGATCTGCCCAGGAAACCTTATATTCAAGTGCTTGTTCTTACCTACTCCCCACACTCCCCGTTGCTGCATCCCTACCATCACAGCCATCTGTTCCTCTTCCATTTCAGAGCACACCTATATCAGCTTGCGTTGCGCCTTCTCCTGGACCTTGTCATACTGCTGTGATGAACCATTGCTCAAACCTGCCAGAAGACACTGCACCCACCACTACCCTGTGCTGAAGCCAGGACTCCACCTGCCCCACTACAGTTAGTTAGTTAGTTAGTGCACTCCAGTTCCTCCCTGTCCTTAGATGGATGCTTTTCCAACTATCACCAGATCACTTGAGTCCCTATATTGCAGCACTTCCCCTGCCCATATTACTCTAAACTCCTCCTCTAAGATCCTAAAGGTCTGTTACTCTGCGGATACAGGGCAATGCTGCTCAAGCAATGTGGCATACCGAAGCACCTATACGAGTAACAGCTTATCTTCCACTGAAATGCCAGAGCTGTTGATACTGAGACTTCGTAAGCCTGAAGTTTCATAAAGCAAAACTTATCAGTAGGCCTTCCCTTCCCTTCTGTAACCCCTCCGGAATCCACCTACAACCTGGGACAGTTGATATAGTCACTATTAAGTTGTCTGCAAACGTTCTGATGGATGGTTGCCTGACACATGACTTGATGCCTCTGGAAACTTCACTAGCATGTTCTTTGAGATGTAACACCACCTGAGGCTCAACCACTGGTGTCTGACTACTGTTTCAGGCAGAAAATGGCATACATAGGAACTGGGGGAAAAATTACTGGCAGCTGGTGTTGGTCTGGATGTTCTTGTTTTCTGACAACAACCTGTGAGGTTTCCATAAAAGGTTCTATTGTTGTAATAAAACTTCCTGATACTATTAGAACTCTCAGGTAGACAAAGATTTTGAATAAAAGGTTACAAATTAAGGTGAAAACAAGTGAAACGTGACCAAAACAGTGGATCGATTATCCATATTAGTATTTTGTGTGCAGTCTGTCAGGTACTGTTATATACTCTTACATTGCTGATCTTTATGAAACAGTAATTATACCCTGTGATTTTGAAAGTATCATCTATAGTTACCTCTCATCTATCCTAACCTCAATTTTACAAGATCATAATTTCTCTATTTCAGTGTATTCTTTCTCCTAAGGAGTTTACAATAACTATCCAGGCACAATTATCCTAATGCAACTGTCCATTCAACGTGGTGTAATTTTAATCTTAAAAAATCATACTGAAACTGGCAGAACACACATTTTAGAATATTCATGACAGTTGTAGGCTGTACAACGGCACACAACTATAATAGCCGTAATTTCTAACACCAACCCAGGCACATTCTGGCATGGAATACTACATCTCTTGAAAAGAATTTTCACTATTTTGTTTGAAAAGCCAATACAGTGAAACTGTCACTGATGAAATACAAGAGGCCCTGCTGTTCCTCCACTCGACTGTGACGCATTGCCTGCAGTACCAATTGGATTTGTTTCAGAGAATTAGAGTTCCCAGCTGCAAATTAGCCTGCATCACTCTTGATGGCTTTTTGCTAGGTCATCTGACAAAAATGATTCCATGGTCCCCCAATGTCTAGATACTGATTTTATTTACATTCAAGCATGGGGCAAAGTCTGAATGAATTTCCAAATTTAGGAAAAAGGGAAGTTGATATTTTTTACTAAATTATAGTAGTATTTCTTACAATATGTTACCCACTTAAACAGATTTGTCAGTTTATTTTGAATTATTCCAGCCTTAAAAATCTTTCAGAAGCCAACATAATCCTAACTGATTTGATATTAACCTTAAGAGGATTTTTCTTCAAAGAAACGTAAAATGAGTAAATGGAAATGAAATGTGTAATGATATAAAGGAAAACAATGTGAATATGATACAACATGAACACAGGATAATACTTGTTTCTAAATCTTGCGCTCTTTTTCCTTTCCAAAAATATTTTTAAATTATGTAAATTATTTAAATATTTAAATCTTGCAAAAGGTGACACACAAGTTGTAAATCACCACTGCATCAGGATTATATCCTGGCCTGCTGAATGCAGTTTTCTTGTTAATTTTGCAGTCTCCATTTGCATAAATAGTAAGTAATTCCTCACAGCTCTGGCTTGGCAGCCAACATGGCTAGTGATTATGTTTTGCTGCTCAAAAAGGATATCAAAGGAGAAGGTTCTGGCACACTAAGCCTGCAAGAGGTTTCCATATGACAGGGAATATAGGTAATGTTCCCAGCTATTAATACCCTTTATCCATGTAAGAAGGCTCTCATATATGTTAGAACCATCGGTGCATGTCTCACCTGCCTTTAATGCCAAAAAAGCCAACCATAAATCCAACCATACCTTGGATTCAATCACTGTTTCATCTGAAGTCACTTTAACCAGCAAGTAAAATTTACACGTTAAATTTATTTTATGAAGCACTTTCCAGAGTAACGAGAATCTATTCATGAGCAACAAAATCACATATCCATAAAACCCCTCCTAATATTGCGCTTAACCTTCTAATTTGGTTAGAAGGTTTAATCTGGTTCTAATTTGTTTCTGAAAACTGATGAATATAAAAAAAACAGGATAATGAAACTACTTATTCCATTCTTAGTTACAGTTTTTGTCCAAATTAACCCTGAAATCACCATAAATGCCTAATATACAGGAAAACAGAAAGAATGAGCAGTAGTGTATGGACTGGTATGGGAAAGATGATGGCAGTAGCATTAGGGGGAGAAGAAGGTAGTAGGTAGTAGAGATGATTGTCATGGAGAGGGTGACATTTTCAGCTCTTGTATTTATTTTTTTCTTTCATGGAATAAATGATTTATACTGTGATTATAGACAAACAATGCGAGGAAAAAGGTAAGTTGATATATTTTACAAAATATGTGTTTTATCATGCTGTTTATGCTTGAACACTTCCATTTTTTTCCAAACTGTTTCATTTATACATGCCTTCTCAACCTAACCAAGACTATTTTTCACTCTTTTTTTATAGCAGAAAAATAGCATTATATTAAATAAATAAATAGACAATGAAACTACCACTGAGAGCAATGAATGCTAACCATAGTGACGTGCAGACAGTAATAACAAACAATATATCACCAAACTTTATTACCTTTCATCTTGTTGAATTTAGTACACTGGAGTAAGAAAAACTCCCACCTTTCCAAGCCAAATTCTGAATTTTATAATTCTGAAGATTAATGATCCTGACTACACAAAATTTCACTTATGGCGAGAAGTAGCTGTATCCCAAACTTTAAGTCTGTGGTTGCATAAAGAACAAACCAACAGACAAGCAGTCAGAGACTGGTTCTTTTATAGATACAGCAGCATAAATATAACTGCAAGTATTGTGCTATAATTTGAATAAACTGGCTAAAACTAACAAGTCATAAATATTTTATATATTTTAATAATCATGTAAAGACCACTTAGGTAAATCATGCTGCTGGGTTAGTGCACATTATTATATTTAAAAGTCTAATTGTTCTTTTATGTGTACCCTTCCTCTATGTGTGCTGTCATTTTTATATTGAGGTGAAAAATGTCAACAATCTGTCTTTCTGTTTGTGAACCTGGCCAAAAGATAAAGACTGTTCAAGAGTGTGAGCCTGCTTCTGAATATTTGTATTTGCCTGAATAAAATCCAGACATAACTCAAAAATGCTCTGCATTAGCCACAGTGCTTCTCTGGTATTGAACTGCTTTATTGTTGTTTTTCATTTCATTTTATGTGCCACTTTTTTTTGCAAATATGTAATCCTGGAGGAATGAAAAATTCACTCGGCCAAAAGAGGACTAAAATAAAAAACTGTTTTGACATAGTTTACATTACAGAAAAGTAGCTGACCAAGCAATGAGAAGCACAATTACATTTTCTCATCAAGATATACAACCTAAGTCTTTTCTAGAACCTACCAAGAAGGCCAGCTAAGGTAAAGTGCTGATTCCCATAACTCTAGATTTATAAATTGTTACACCTATATTTTTGAAAAGACATAGAGTTCATTGTATTTTTACAGGTCACCACTGGGACTTTGTCCTGCCCATCTACATTAATGATGCCATCACCCTCATTCTGGCAGTCATACCCACCCCAGCAAGTTTAAAATCCATCAGTGTTGACTCACAGTGGCTTCTAGCTCAACTCTCTGCAGCTTGTGCTTGTTCCTTTATGCTTTTGTTCCGTTCACCTTCATCTGCTTTGTTTCCCTGGTTTGGTAGTGTCTGTATGTGTTCCTGTTCCCACTAGACAATAGTCATGGTATCAGCATTTGTATGTCTTTGTTGCTCACTGTGACTTGGGGGACTTGTGACTTGACATAAATGGCACACACCTAGGGTTGTTTCTGAATGTATAACAGCCCTTGGTTAGGAGTAAATGCCACCCATGTGCTTCGGCTTCAGTTAGTTAGTGTAGATTAGAAAAGGTGGCTGTAGATGCTGAAGATTTTTTCTTTTTGTTCCCGTTTGTTGGATTGGCTTGCATTTTATTATCTAGATTTATTTGGTTTTGATTTGTTCTTTCCTTTGGCACCATTCATTTTCATTTTTCGAATCCTGACTAAGGGTAGACTCTCCTGTGATAGTATCTTGTTTCTGCAGTCAAATATTTAAGTTTTGTTTTGCTGTAGCTAGAACCCCCAAAGGAGAGCCTAAGGGTTGGACAATCTGGCTCAATCATAAGATTAATAAATGCAATCTGCTGCACTTCATATCCCAAAGGTTTGTAAACCACCGTGACAAACAAATAAAGTGTCCATGTGACCTGAATTAAACTTTGACTGTTGGCTTGAACTTGCTAGCAGTTCATGTCTTGGGTGGGAACCAGCTGTTGTACCCCCAAATGAGTCACCTAGAATAAATTATTGTAGCAAAAAATCCAGAGTTAACATGTCAACAGCTGGACAAAACAACAATTTATACTTGAATTCATGTGTCCAAAAATATATATATTTATGACCGAAAAATGAAAATTCTCTTTCTTTGTTTCCTTTTTCTGTCCAGAATAAAAGATATCTGAAAATATATTTACCAATTAGTCAATATTCTATACTGCAAGGGACTCAGAACATTTGAAGAATAATACATAATACATAATTACATGAACTCAAATGCTTACAATAGTTACTGTGATTTTTTTTCCTTTGAATGTGTCGTACTTTTTTATTCTTTCTATGTGGAAACTGACAAACTGCTAATAAGTTTTGTCTTTCAGCAGTTTTTTTTTTTTGCTACCAACATTTTTAACTGCACTGTGTCATTATGACCTTTGTAATTTATTTGCCTTGTTGACCAGGGAATTGAGCCTGGGTGTTGATTTTTATCACAAAAGTCAGATTCTTCAGAAGAACAGTCAAATGTGTTATCACTGGTTGGTATTAATTATTAATTGTAGAACTGCATGTGTTTAATCTGAAATATTATGAAAGGTGTCCTGTGAATTATTAATAAAGTCCTCAAGCTAGATCAATCTTTGAAATTTTAGCACTTGTCAGAAGAAAAAATAATTCAATACTTATTGTAAATTTAAAGTTTTGAAACTGCAAAAGAAAAAAACGAAAACTAATATACAGTAAAAAAGGGGGGAAACCATGAAATATCTTCACCATTTTTGATTTTGGAAAGATTTTTTTCAGTTTCAGTGTTCAGTTTATGAAATACTGACTCAGAAACTAATACAGTGTAAACAAAATAACCCCGAAGCAAGTCAGCAATTTAACCACCTCTACCTCTTGTGCTTTTATTATGATTTTGCTTATTAAGAAGGGCATAAGTAATTTACGTACTGCAAATATTTTATGTTATGTGCATGTCAAGAGAAATTTGCAGGACTGATACTAATAACAAGCTTGTAACTTTGCAGAATGATTCGGCATTCAAATATTTATGTCAGTTTACTGTATAGTCTCGTGATAATCTAACAACAGATGTGGCATTTGAGAGAAAGATACGCTGCTACCTGTGTATGTCAAAGCTTGTGCAGAACTGGTCTGTACAGGCAAAGTAACAAGCTAAAGTTACCCTTTATGTACCTGGAGAACAAATTTATAGTAACACAGGCAAGGAAAATGCTGCAATAAAGGGACTTTTGTGCTCTCAGGGCTTCTGGGTCAGCCAAGGATAGCAAGTAACAGGAGGTCCAGGAGAAGGTACAAGTTGATACTGCAGCAATTGAGATGGAAGAGATGGCTGTAATGGTAAGGACAGGGATACAGCAACAGGGAGTATGGACTAGTAGGAACAAGCACTTGAACATAAGGTTTTGCAGGCAGACCTCTGGAGAGCAGAACACCAGTGTATTAAGTTCTTTATCAAGGTAGTCTACAATGTGCTCTCTAGTTTATCCAATACTGTGCAAAGCTGGGGAAAAGCTGACTCTCCATCTTGTCTGTTATATTTGAAGAGAGCATCATTGGAGCAAATCCATGTCAACTCCCAAAGAGCACAAAGTGACGAATGCTATCATGGCATCACAACCAGGCACTCAATAGAGATGGCACACAGTAGGACCTGCTGGCTAGCAAAGTAGGCCATCGGATTTATAAAGGAATATGAAAGAGTAAAATCAGTCAAATGAGCATTCCAGTTGTGAAATTCCTCCTCGTAATGGTGCAATGCTCATAACTGATAGTTGACCTAGGAATGCAGCGTAGCTTTTGTGCTACCATCAGGGAGACGTGTGAAGCCAGCCATTGGCTTCTAAGCAACACAACTTGTTGGAGCTTACAGTTCCATGGGAAGAACAGATGGAAGAGGCTAGTGAAAAAAGAAAAAGCTGGAGCCAGTTTAGCTGGAAATTATTTGTGTATGTCTTATTGTATGTTGGATTGGGTAGTCAGAGGAGGAAAGCCATGCAAATTGTTACTGAGGCTTTACAGATGGTGTCTAGGCAGAGGTGGATTATGAGCGGTCCGTTGTGGGATTATGATAGTGTTATGTGAATGCAGTCTAGGGTCTAACCAACTGTCACCTTAGTGAGGGTGTCTGATGTTCAACACCCAACAGTGTCTCCAGGTTACATCACTGAGGATGTATCCAGGTGTGTCTAACATGTGTGATATAAATAAACTGATAAGGAATAAATTTAATAGTATCTGTACCTACCTAAATAATGAAACTTCTTATGTAATGTTTTGAAACAATAAGTCCTTATTGGACCAGGAGCATCTTTTTGTTATATGGATTGCAGGAAAAGTCAAAACATCTTCATTTTCAAAAATGTTTTGCCCAAGGAGAGCCCATGTTAGTAATTTCAAGTGTGACATGACAATCTGTGACATTACAATCCAGAACCCAAAACTGTTTCTGTGTGTTAAATACAGTAATCACTCGGTATGAGTAATTATAATGCCTAACATACAACATACATATACTAATTCATCCTGAAGACACATTGGATACCAAATTTTCAGATAGCGAGTACCTATTTTGCATTTTATAAAGGGTGAAAAGTAAATAAATAGTGCACTCTCAACCTATTGGAAAACATCTATGTTTACTATCAATCCATGACTTCAGCATGATAAACACTGTAAACACCAGTTACCTACTTGGAAAATACTCAATTTTGTCATTAATTTGCATGTTTATACCATGTGGTGCAGTGTGTACAGTACAAGACATTTTGCATGTTAGTCCTCCCACACAGGAGTTGAGAGGATGCATGTGTGATGTGTGGGGATCTCAGCAGGAGTTCAGTGTTATGAGATCTTGAATAAAGGGAATAAACACATGTGGAAGTAATCTGCTGCATCCACCTTTTTTTTCACACAATGGCATTTTAAAAAATAGATGTTTTTTTTTAATTAAATGCACAATAAATGTTGTGACAGTGCAAATGCGTTCAGACAAAGCGAAACAGGTGGAAACAGCTGATAATACCTGTGTACATGCATGCCTGGCTTTGGATAATTTTGTACAGTACACAATAGAGTTTATTACAATACATACTGTATTACTTTATTAGAGTACACTGTATGATATTTATTTCTAAATTTAAATTTTTTTATTATGGATAAGCTTTTGATAAAAAATTCATTTTAGCAAAAGTTTCAGCTCAAATACCATTATATGGGTTTTAATTTTCAAGAGCTGTTATTGTGAAAATTTGGGTATTGAGAGTCTGAATACCGAGGAATTGCTGTATATATTTTTTTCTGCTCAAGCTTTGAATAGTAAACTCAAGATCAATCAATACTGCAATTGTAACAAGTACCACTGGTCTCAACGTAAGAGTGTAGTAGAAATAATTTATTGCTGGATGAGTCACTGCCAATAGCCATCAGTTAGGGTGCCCACTGCACTCCAGAACACTAAATGGGTCTCCAGTTGACATTCACATTGATTACTACAGAATATCTTGGAAAGGCTGTAAGGGGTCTCTCTAAGTCTATTTTGGTGTGTTTGTGGGTGTATGTATGTATGTTAATTACTGAATGCAGATCAAATAAGACCAATAAACTGCGCTAAATCCAAAGCAAGTTCATTTGTTCAGGAAATGGAGGAAATGGAGTAGAATATTATTAAGTCCATCACCAAGAACCTGTTCACCCAGGATTCTAGCCATAGTCAAGAAACACATTTCACAGGACTCTTTAGAATCATTTACAGGACCCTTCTCACACACACACACCCTGTACAATTCTTTGGAATCACAACATCACACATACACTCACAGGACTCTTCACCCCCTTATGGTATGTGGTACATCTCACACATACCCATATCTAGATACTAAACCGAACTCTCATCCGTACCTACAATCAACAAAGACCTTGTTGCCTTATTTACACCTTCTGTCCACAGTACTATGACTCCCTCCCAAGAGAGACAGAAAACCAGCTTACTGTCCTCATTTAGTTTTCTCTGACTACTTTCCTGACCTACAAGATCCCCAGTAAAATGAAACAAAAACAAAAACCAAAATTCCTGAGTCTGTGTGCTCTTGTCCCACAAACCTGTTGTGATACTTAGCAATACACATTTGTGTAGAAAAATACTTACATGTTACTTTTACATAAGTCCAAGGTTTCAAATTTGTTGGAATCTGACTAGATTGTACAGCTGTGCTGGGTTTTTCCCCACACTTTTGTAATGTATGACACAACATTAGTTATACTTTCTTAGTTTAGTGTAGACACAGTTGACCAAAATTGTTCTTTTCCCAGTTTTATCCATCATTCATTCATTCATAAAAGTTTTTTAATGTAAGAATCTTTTAAAAAATCTGTTCTATTTTTACAAGTAGTGCAAAATACGGCTGTCTGATCCAGTCTACCATTGTTATTATTCAACAATGTTTTATATAACCTTTTGAAAAGATTAATATGGCAGTATTTAAATATTGACAGTACTGAGAGGAAGTGTAGCAAAGAGAAAGAGACGGTTGACTATACAAGTATATGGTCATTTACTGCACTAAATAGGCTTTGGTTTGATATTCTGGCTAGGTTGTTAAACAGCACTTCATTATTTGAAAATATTTTTAGATAAACTATCTTTATTTCATTCTGATATCATCATCATCATCATCATCATCATTTTTGAAGGTGCACTTGCAACAAACCAGCTAAATGTGTGTTTACAGAAGTAACCTTTTGCCAGCCAGTGAAGCCACAGCTTGTCCTTCTATTTGCTGTGAAGTGCTGAGCTTGAGGTCCTTGAAAGGCACAGGATCTGCCCTGCCAGGCACACAGCATGAACAATGCAAAAGTATGGCTGTGTCACGTGTCCCAAATTGGTATGGGTGCTGTTTTTCAAGGGGCATTAAAAATCTGATAATTAGCTATCTGAGAAACAATTTAAAAAGTTCAAAATAGAGGTAAATCATTCAGCATCATCATTCTCCATTAGAGGTAGCAGTTTAAGATCTTAAAAGTATAAAGGAGGTGCACAGCTTATGGTAGCTTGGGACGGAGTTGAACAAAAACCTCCTTCCCTCCTCGCCAAACAATTCAAGCCAATGATCCAGATGCTACAAGCACTGCTCCTGGCTTTAAGCCCTCCTGCCCAACTGTGCCTCCACTACAAAGCAAAGCATGGCACAAAGCTCCGGCCAAGTCCTGTGGCTTCATTTCTTCTAAGCCGCTGTCTGTGTCCTTGATACCGTCCCCTTGTGCGGTTCTCAGCAGCTTCCCATGTCCTGGCATTGTCAGTCGTTGCTAAGTTCCATCACATTTGACTGCAGCTCCCTCTTGGCTCTGGACCCCTTGTCCAAGGGAAGAATCTGACTTCTGACACCAGATGTCTTAAACTGACAGGGAAATTCAGTCCAAATGAAGGAAATGTATGACAGAATAAATGTCCTATTTCATTGTGTTAAGTGCATTTTAATTTATTCTTCCTGGTGGTTTGAATTCACATACTTCACAGAATTCAGAAAAAAAAACAGACAGAAAAAGCAAACCTATAAATATAAAAAATGAAGAATTAAAAATACACTTAAAAAGTTAAAAAAAAACTACTCTTACTCTTTTTCTTGCAGACAGATGAAACTCTCCCTAGTGTTTCTTCAGGTATTTTTCTTCAACTGCCAATTGACGTATGCTTAACCCCCAGCCTACAAAACATCAACAGCTTTATATTTCTGCTCTCATAAGACTTGAGTCACATCAGCACTTCAAAATAATGTATGTTCACAATGCTTTAATTCCACTTTAATATAAAAATGCTATATGGAATTAGGTAAAGAAGATTTACACAAATATATTTCTATGATGAAAATTTCACAAAGTAAAATTTGTCACCATCTGTGCTTAATACGTATGTTTAATAAAAAAGGCAGTCCTCTATATTGCATGTCCAGGAAATAATGCAGCACCAATCCAAGCAATTTGTTGTTCCTGAGACAGCTGGAGAGGGTGCTGGCTGCTTGAACTTCGATTTGGTTTACTTCAGTGCCTCATCCATTCAAAATGAGATAATGCTGAGCTCAGATGTTCCACTTACAGCAGTACAGAGCTCATGCATAGTTCTGCGCAGTGTATTGCTCTGAACAACTCGACATATTGGTTTGTTTGCGTTTGCATGTGCAAAAAGTTTGCCCCTAGAGGTCCTCTCAAAACTTGTTCCAAAAACAAGGAAAGTTCAAGTGAGCGAAAACTTCTCTTTCTCCTTTAATGCACCCTTGCTGCACTCAAGCCCACACAAAGAAAATCAATAACAGGCCCATCTCTAATAATACTGCTACATTTAGTGGCATGTACTGTATTAGTGTCCGGGAACACAATTCCACGGGGCTCACTCGACAGTGTAATGATACCCTTGTGTTCTGGACAAGTTGAAGATATACACATTTGTTGTTATTGATGGACTTTTTTTAATTTTCGGGTAAAATAAAAGCAAGAACTGGGCCGGATTACCTTCCCAAAGCTGGTGACTCTTTACGATCCTCGGTTCCAAGGTGATGTATTAATGTCCCTCAAAGTTTTTCCTCAAAACAGGTGAGGTTCAACTGTCAATGTTTTAGGAGTTTCAGTACACAAATGAGTAAGGATGGGGCCAGTGAACCCGAAACACCGCTGTTAGCAATAATGAACCACACGTCATCAGCACTTAACTGCAAAACTCCTGCATGGAGGCAGTCTGTTGGGCAACGTGCGCTTTGATTTACAAAGCATGCGTAAGGTAACATGCACTACCATCACTGAAATGCATTCATTTTTGTGCGTCTGGTGTCAGGGAATGAACTGAAAAACCAACGCTTTAGAAAAACACATTTGGGAGTATGACCAAACCCAACTGGTCTATGAGATTATTATTGATCAAATAACTTAACTCTAGTACCTTGGAATGTTTTTTTATTCTTTGTTGAATGGATTGATTCAATCAGAACCATGTCTCCAAAGTGGCAAATTGAAGTCAATAAATTTATGGAAGCATTACTTTTTGACATAACTCAAGCATGGTTTCTTTCTTTATGTGACTGTATCTTTCTCAGTTCTCTTAGTGTACAAGAGCTGCTGGCACAACCTCATCTCTCTCAGATACAGTGGAACAGAACCTTGGTGGAGTAGCAATCGCATGTCAGTAGAAAGACAGCGTGCGATAAAAACCCTCAACGTACACAGCATCAAAGTGCTATTCCACTGTTAAGGTGAACAAAAAACATTAGTAGGCAAGAACAGTAAATCAGACACCCACATTTTCCACAATGAAAATTCCCATGCAGCATACCGTATTAAATGAAATAGCGCATTGTAGAGGTCCTCTACATCATGTTACATGCCTTTAAACAGCAAAATAATCAAGCTTTGTATTTTTTTACACTGTTTTGTGGAAAAACAAATTATTGCTCATCAATGTTATACAATTTCATTTGTTACCAGTATGAAGTGCATGAAAAGTTGTGTCCTGTGGTGTTTCACATATGCAGGATGTAGGATGTTTTATTAGATGAAATGCAGTGTGGATCACAAAGTCCTCTGGCCGCAATACTGGCGTGTGCAGGTCAAAATGGGACCCTTCAAACAGACAGGAAACGGGAGGCGCTCTTGACTGTGTGTCCAGAAAATAAAAGAGTCTTCATCCAACCAGTCCGCTGTGTCTCCAGCATCCCATCAGTGAGCACACCGTATGCACAGCGAACTCACATTGCTCTGGTCTTCTGAGGGGTCTCGCCCATTCTAGGCTCACTCATTCAGCGTAGCACAGAGTATAGTTTCAGCACAGTCCTGTGCACTTTTTTATTATTATTATTATTGAGATTTCTCAATAAATCGCGTTGCTTCAGTGCTATTGAATTTACTTCATTAGTACCAGTCCATTAAATCCTTACAAGCAAGTGCTCCAGAACTCATGCAAACATTAAGTCTGCGGTTCATAATTTCATGGCATTATTAAATCTGGGGAACAAAAAGTTTCCTTTTTCACAAGGACTGCAATAAAATGACATAAGAAAATGGTATTAATTCCAGGGAAAAGCAAAATGTGGTGGTGTGTTTGTGTATTTGTAGTTTATAATTGAAATTCTTTGTTTTGTCATTGTTCTCAGGTTCTGACATTTGAATGAATACAATGGACTGAAGATTGAAATGAAAAATAGTTTTATCCCCCCTCTCCCTGCATCCAAAAACAAGTGAGGATTTGTCCAAAAAAACTGAAAGTATAAAAAATGTGAAGTTATTGAAAGTGATGTCAGAATTATAGAACAGGTGCTGATTTTTTTCTCTTTCCTTGCTAAGTGATGTATAGCCTGGAGATGCTTAGATAACAAACAACGCGATCGCTCTCTGTGCCCGTGGTAGGGAGCCGCACAGACACCAGCTGCAAGTTTGCTATATTTCATAAATGATGGATTGTTTCAAAGACAAAAGTTTGCTTGCTCGGACGGCCCAGAGCAACCAGGGCGCTGTCATCAGCTCATATTTCTCTACCCGAGTGAGCGTTCCCAGCAGTAGCCTCCTGACGCACCCTGACAGTCTCTGGGGGGTGATGGCTGTGCGGAGCCCCTTGCTGAGAGGGGCCGCACATGGCCCAGGAGAAGAAATGCCAGCAGATTCAGAGGAGAGAGGAGACTATGGCACCCCCGCCAAACACTTGCATGTCACGCACGTGGTGCTCCAAAGCAATCAGTATGAACATGGACCCTCATTCAGTTATAACAGGGTTACAGGGGGATTACACCACATCTATAGTCTGCTGACATATTAATTCTTCTTCTTGATCTTGCAAGGTCACATTTTATCATAAGGTATAAAAGGACTAGGACAGTACATATAAATAATAAACTAAAGAAGACCTGTTGTGCCAGTATAATTAATGCTGTATCCGTGGCATAGTCAACATACGTGTTTCAAATGTTGTCATTCTTTTGTCAGCGCCTATATGAAATGAAATTTAAACAGAAGACAGAAGTGCAGCTATTTGGAAAGTACCCACTCACCTGAAAGCCCATTGAAGTGTTCTTCTAAAAAGTTTTCTATAGCAGGAACAAGTTTTGAATTGCCAGCTCTGATGACACCTGATATCTGAACCCAGAGACAAATTCTAAGTGGTCATTCATAATTAATTTGAAAATAACTTGAGGCAGTAAACCAAACAATGTTTCCTTATTTATTATTCTTCAATAGGTTGCTGATATGTAAAGGTCTCTGCAAATTGATCATGCTCCTGTCATGGCATCACCCTTAACTATTGAGCCTTCTTTCAAGGGCTACCTATGGAAAACATCAGTGTGTGAATGTCACATTTCTTTGCGGTTCTTGTTTGGTTTGGGTCTCTAAAAGTACAACATTTTTCCTGTTAAAGCCTTGAACTTGTGCTTGAAACACAAAACAGTGGAAACAGCCACAGAAACATTCAGTTTCATGACTTTTCATTTTCCCTTCAAGTGCATTAAGCACAATTTCTGTAATTAATAGGAAATGTATGCTGTTATGCAGCTGCTGAGAAGTAATGGTTTATGGCGAAAGTGTACTGCAGCACCCAAATGTGCTAGCCATTTGAGCAGAGGTGTGCTGCCATCTGTCAGCAGGACAAAAGGTGCTGAGTATAGTTCAATTTACGATACCGGTATCATCACCAAACATTTCTTAATTCCTTTTTCACTCTAGTACAATTTTCCCAGCCAGTGATTTCAAAACAAGTTGAAATATGTTATGACCGTCAGCCAAAATGGTCTAAAGCATTCCTTCCATTTACAAAACAAGATGGCTGATTTGGAACTCTGATGTAGTAGTGTTTCAGATTTATCCCTGACGTGTGATGTCATATATGCTGTTTTTTAAATTATAGAAGGCAGATCCAATGTCCTTTATCTATCTATCCATCCATCCATCCATCTATTCACTGCCAATAACTGTTGTTGAATTCAGGGTCACTATGGTCTGCAGTCTATCCTAGATGCATAGAACATGTGGCAGGGTGCAGTCCATTACAGGGCCATCGCACACCCTTCTTTGCTCTCTCATATACCACCCACTAAGCTGAAATTTAGTGCCACCAGCTCACTCTCCTAAAATATATTGAACTGTATGAGGAAACTAGAGCACATGCAAGAAACACACTCAAACACAGCGAGAACATGCAAACTCTGCACAGACTGAGCAGTTCAAGCTTACACCTGGACCCATAGCTCAGGACCTGTTATGCACCAGGTCTGCCTGTTGCATTTAAAACATCCACTGTAAGCTTCTCTAGCATCAGCCAAAAAATGTACTTTTGGGCTTGATGTTATATCAAAATAGTTCCAAATATAATCATCTATGGCCTAAAGGAATGTACTGAAGCCACTTATGAAATATTCTACAAACAGTAGTTGTCTTGCTCCTTACAGTATATATTGTGTAAATCTCCGCGTTGCCAAAATTATACACAGCATGCACCAGCGGACTGGTAAGTTGGTGCTTGGGGAGCCTTGGTGACTGAGGAAGAGCTGAGGGATCCTGCCAGGCCATACCACCTCGCTAACTGACAGGGTCGTGCTACTTTCTCCCAGGCAACCCGCTGTGGCACACTGCTCAGCACATATTAATGACAGCATAAGAAGCCCTGTCCTCATTTCTGGTGACAAAGCACCTCATCGGGGAGGTAAAGACCTCCCCAGTTGAATTACCACCAGCTCTGACTCCCTCCTTGTAGGATACTAAAAAGTAAGCTTAGCATGGATGACATTTATAACACTGTGTATGTATTTTACTCAAAAAAGAACATTGGCAGTGCTTTAAACTGCGACATCCTTTGTACTGTGATTTGGCCTCTTTGCCCTGAAGAGGAGATAGAATTTGAACTCTTAAATCTCTGCAGACCTTCAGGTTTCATTGGTTAAAGTGACAAGGCAGTGCTAAGATATATAACAGCTTAAATGTTAATTTCCTGTATTTCATTGCACATCATGCCTAGATTGAACTTCCATGCCCCAATCTGGTATGATGTGATATGTTTCACTACATAGTCTGATATACTGCATATTGCTGCATCATATTTTACAGGCAGCATTTCCAAAGTTTTTAATAATTGCATATTTTAACAAGGAACGCTATCAGCTTTCAAGTACTGGCAAGCTTTCACAGTAGTGTGAAAAAAAATTAACTTTCTCTCCATAAGGACGGTGGATGGTTGACAGCAAATATAACCTTTGAGGTAATTGTAACTGCATACATTATGCAAAAAAAACTTTTAATCTGAATGTCAACATCTGTTGTCAAAAGGCCATATCACTTGTAAAACAAATTCACTGTATACAGGAACTAGTTTGCACACCCTTCAAATATGCTGTATTTTAGGATTTTTAACATTCCATTTTCAAAATTCTAAGTATGAAAAAAGGTTAGTGTCAGCAAACCAATGGGAAATGCAAACATGGATCTCCAGTATGTGGACATTTTTAAACATTTTTAAACTATCCAGTATTTCTCCAAATTGTTTTAAAAGTCAAATAGAGCTTTAAATAATAAGACTGTGTTTTTTGTTTAAAGAGTGATAACCTATGAGACACACAAAACTGTTTCTCACTCCAAAAAATGTGTGTTTGAAAATGTCAAAATGATCACAGTTGACATTCAAAAACAATTTTGAGTCAAAAACATTTTGCACATCTTAAACATTTTTGGACACTTTTCAGCTTTGTTATATAAGGGTTATAAAAAGGCCCAAATTAAGTAGCCCTGACATGAACCAGAGTTCCAGCTCCTTTGGGATGAATTTTTGATTTGAAACCAGTGTGCAGTGCAGAAGAAACTGAAATTTAAAAAATGCTGCACTCAGTCCTCCGGTGAGTGACCCAAACAAAATTCAAGATTCTGGCTCTCACATCCCCCTGAAGTGAGTTTGAAGCAAAGATCCCCTTTCTAACTGGTGCAATGACTATATATGTTTAGATGCATTAATACTGCGTGCAGTGAAGCAGCAGCTGCTCTTACTGGGTCACCCGCAGCAAAAATAAAGCATTACCATGAACATATTCTTCTGGATTATGAATTAACAGCATTTATTATAAAGAACAGATGAAGATTTACATGAGGTCTTGGATTTCCTCCCAGATTTAAAGTGCCTTTGAAGCTGCCTTCTGCTTCATAACTTCTGACTGTGTGGGAGTGACTTCCCACGAGTGCAGAGAGAATACAGCCGTGAGCCTGGCGCTCTTCTGGTTCTCATGTTGGAAGCTGTAATCGGGTTGGACTAAAAAAGAACGCTTTTGACACAAAGCAGCGGGGGACGTAGTGGTTAAGGATTCAGCTTATTATACTAAAAGTTGCAGCCACCTGCTGTCATTCCCTTAAGCAACATAACCGCTGTACTAAAAACATACTGAAGTATGAATGGGGAAAGTAGGGGTGAGGAACCGACGACCTTAATAGTTTGACCACCTCGTGGAATATATCCCAGTTTTTTTCTTTTTTCATATGGGTTTATAAAGTTGCGTAATATCTGCCGCTCTTTGTAACAGAAGTAAAGTCTGTCCGTATATATTTACTGGTCTTTGCCATCAAAGAAGAACGTTGATGACACCAACCAGTGAATCCCTGCACGTAAATCAGCCAGGAGGTGTAACAGTGTTTGCCATTCTGGAAGCCCCATGGCTAAATTCTCTGTTTTGTACAGCTTCTGTACAAATGTCAGGAAATATAGTGCCAAAGTTGAAAAAGCAATACAATAAATATATTTCACACAAATTGAAATTAATATGTTTGTCTGACACAAGTCTTCTTGGAAATACAATGCCTTTTAATGCTCTTGGTGGATTTTAAGAGATTTTTTTTTTGTTTTCGTTGTTGTTTTGATGATTAATTTGCCTCAGGGAGAAAAATACTGCAATGTATAAAAAAAAAGAATTTCTTTTGCTTGCATCATGGTGGAAAATTTATGTACAGTATAAATTAAAGTATGGCATCCATTTCATACGAGATACAGTTTTTCTCCATCTCCTTGGGCATGAAGGAAAAGTGTTGAATGAAGTTGTGGAATTTATGAACAATGACTTCAGGAGTTGAAAAAAAAGATTCCCAGCTGTCTTATTTTTCATATGTTTCAAATAGCAGTCAGATCAGATGAGAAATTCTATCAGTTTCAGTCAATTACAATTTAGAGCCAGACAATGAAAAGTGCTCATCCACGGGCAGGGGAGTGGGGCAGGAGTACAAGGTGACACCTTCGTGGAAGTGCTCGGTCGCCCCATTACTCTGATCACCTTCTTATGTGGTTCATGTGGCTTCTTTGCTTCCACAGAAACTCAAACTTTTAATCTGGGCCATTTCTTCCGGCTCTCCTCACAAAAGACACCTCGTAAATTGTTTTTCTCTTCGTCTGCCGTAAATGTCTACTTGTCTTTCCACACAGCAGTGTTGTCCCTTTTGAGGGTCTTCCAGAGTAACACTAAGACACATCAAGAAACTTAATTTAAAGGGGTTTTCTTGCACTGGGAATGTAAAACACTTGCCCAATTCACCACTGATTTTTTAAAAATGTGTAACTTTCTTTTATGTTCTGTAAATTGGATAATTTCACACAATGCATTTGCTTTTTGTGTCTTAACAAAAAATAAATGAGTAAAAGTACGTAAAGTATCCACATGCCCACACTGTAGAAATTAAAAATCCGTTATCTGTTCTCCTAAGCCTGTATATGCTTGCTCATTTCTTTACTCTCTCTAGAAAAATTCTCTGGTGATCTCAGCACTGAAGCTTATTACTTATTGCATATTTATTTCTGACCTTGAGGTGATCACGTCTTCTGATATTCCTGATATTCACAGGCTTATGTTGTGAAATTAGACACAAAGTACAGGGATATTTACAAGTCTGCACCACAGTTTTAAATGTGCCTATAATCTTACTCAAGCATTACTTTCAAATTTGCCCGACACAGCCTTTTAAACACAGATTTACTGGAATTTATTTATGGAGGACTGTCAGGAATTGCATTTTGCTTGCCTGAATCTCTCTTGCTCATGCAAACCCCCTTTAGTTCTATTTTATACACTGAACGACTTAAAAGGATTTTTCTTTTCTTATATTGCTTTTTCTTATATTTGTCTTTAACAGCAAAAGTGTCAGCTAGCATTCCAACACCTGGTAGCTAGTAGAACCTCTGAGTTTAGGGCACTAGCTGAGGGCCACAAGAGGTGTGCTAGTTAGAGCCATTATCTTGAACAAGATCTGAGATCAAAACTCTGCTCCTTTGGTAGCCTTGATCAAGGTACTTACCCTGAACTGTTAGAGTACAAAACTAGTGTATGGTATAAATGGATAAAAACTGTAGCAGCTTAGCACCGAAATCTAACCTTAAAGAAAAATATCTAAATGTTATATAATACTTACAGGGGTGGCACAGTGGTGCAGTTCAAATTTGGCTCAGTTAATGTGGAGTTTTCTTGTTCTCTATGCCTGTATGGGTTTCCTCTGGGTGCTCTGGTTTCCTCCCACAGTCCAAAGACACTTTTTTCGCCCTCTGGATCAGAATGGATCTGCATTGACAGTGTCAAGCACCATCAAACTGTCCCACTTGACAGTCATAGTCTCTCCATTGATAATCTCCAACTTTATTAAAAATACTAATAGAAACCAATACAGTAAATAATTAAACCCATCGTGTAAAAATTAAAACTAGTTTATAAAACCCTAGTCTAAAACCAGCAAATATTCACAAAGCATGATGGTAATCTAAGACAGTTAAAAACATACCCCAAGGCTCTAGCTAAAAGGTTAAAGGAAACTTACCAGCAGACTCCACCGCAGAAGACGGGAGGTCCCCTGGCCTTTTCCAGGGTACTGCCAGACTCACCCTACCTTTATGGGTGTGAACACTTCTTCCCCTTTTAAATTAAAATTATTAAACACCCCCTGGACACCCAAGCCTACCCTTGTTTGGACCAGCTGGCACCTTGCGTTCCAGAGCATCTGCTTGGTCACAGTTATCACCAGCCACACCATGGTGGCCTCAGCCTTCTGAACCCCACTTTATTGTACGTCAAAACCATCTGCGGTTCAATGTTTCTGCACAGGCAACTTACCAAGAGCCAGACCTCCTTCACCTGCTCACAGTCCCAAAAGGTGTGAGCAAGGGTTTCCCTTTCGCCACAACGGGTCCGCGGACAGTGTGGGTGGCTGGACAGATGGTGCCTGTACAGTGTGTCCCTCGGTGGCAACTTACCCAAGTCCACAGTCCAAAGATACAGTCCAACTAGCCATTGTAAACTACCCCTAGTGTGTGCATGAGTCACTATGTGTGGCCGCCCTCTGATGCCCTGTTGTCCCATCCAGGGTGTACCCCCTCCTAGTCTTGTACCCAGTAATTCTGGGATTGTCTCCAGACCACTGCAACCCTCAACAGGACAACTGGTTATTGAAAATGCATGGATGACTGATTATTTTACAAAAATTGAGCTTAACAGTTCCAAGGCCCTGCTGTTGGTAGGGTTTCCCCTACCTGTCTGACCACCACCTCACCTTCTCTATGAAAGACCATGCAAAAGACCAGCACAACAGAACTGGGCACTTTGCTTAAATCTTGAAGTTAATCATTGTCTTACATAGCATCATTTTGTATCCCAGCAAAATAGCTTGCAAGATTGATAAAATATGCAAAATAAATCCAATGTTAAAGTTTGACTTGAAATGCGATGCTCTGATTTAATATTTTTGTTGCATTGCTTACTTGTACTGTGTAATTTTACATGTTTACAGATGTTTTACCAGGTCATTTTGAGTTCAGTGACTTTCTACAACAGCAGGGTTCCTCCTGGCATCTGAACTCACAGTGTGCAGGTTGCCAGTCTATGCGCTTAACAGTTCTGCTACCTGCTGTCCACTGCTGTCACCTCCAGTTGGGAAAAGCAAGAGAAGATGGTTGTATAAGAAAGTTTGCGGAGAAAAAAAAATCCCCTTCTGCAGCACAGCTGAATCGCAGCCCAGTTTATCAATTGGTATAACAGTGAATTACAGTTGTGTTCATAGTCCTCATGCATTTTTCATGAGGCCTGCAATTGCCGAGGGACGGCCAAATCCTGCAAGATTATGGATGGACAGTTATGTTCTCACGCCAGTGAAAAGAGTAATGAGCTTCACCGAGCGAGAGAGAATAGTTAGGAACACTACAGCTGCCCAGCAGCCCTTTACTGCTACAGCATCACTACAGACAGTCACACACGAAGACTGCTCTATAAATGTTTTTTTATCTATGCTTGGCAACTGTTATCCTCTGTCAGATACAGCATTCAGGGCCCTCATTGCAGATAAAGCAATGCGTCCAATGACCAGCGTGACCTTGGAGCACGGCACCAAGATCCGACGCTACTGGTGCAAGGTCTCTCAGGGGCTGTGATGCTTACCATTCCACTGCTCTGTATTTCACTGCTTATTGGGTCCTCAAACACCTTTTATCGGGCCACCACTCAAAAAGACAGACAAAGACACAATGACATAGTGAGACCAGGCGCTGGCAAATGGGGAAGCTCATTTTCTGCTGCTGTTCTACACTGCAGGCCAGCTGCTTTAATGACAAAAGACAGTTTAAAAAAAGAACATGATGAGTTGTGCTTTCAGCAGCAGAAAGTTGTTAAAACCTGATTGAAAACAATTACTAATATTAAAATATTAGGCTAAAATAATCCATCAATATATCCTTTATTTAATAACTGCTTATACAGTAAAGGTATAAGGGAAGGTGCGCCCTCATGCTCAATCTCTAATCGATGCTCTCAGTGAGGGCAATTTAGATTTAAAAGATTTACCCTAAAACACGTGTGTTTGTACTGTGTGAAGAAATCGAACCTGCATCTAAACCCGCAGCCCAGGGCCCACCAGAGTTAATAGTGTGTTAGTAACAATTAGTAAAGCTTGTATATGTAGTTTCCTGAACAATTAATGGTGAACTGGTGTAAAAAGTATGATAATCACTTCAGTTGTACAAGTTATGAGGGTTTGTTTATCCTACACTTTATACGTATTATTCAATAAATGATGACTAAGGTAAAGATACTTGCCAAAAAAAGAACCAAATACTAAGTTATGGCCATTAAGGTATGTTAGTCATTAATTACATTTAGATAAAAATACTCTTCAATTTAAAAACATGCAAAAAATCAAAAAAGTGTGGCTCTATTTGAACATTTTATATAAAAATTTAGTACCTGTTGCAAAGTTGACCTAAAAAGTCATATTTTTTCAAAACATCTTGTCTTATACAATTGTTCAGCATATTAAGCTAGGCAGTTAGACAATTAACACATTTCCACCAATAAATTCAAAATGTCGTTCTAAAATTGTCTATTCCATTCTTTGTGTATTGAATAACCTTTCAGTTATCAATCGATAGTATACTTTGATAATGCAACCTTTTAATTTTTTTTATATTTGTTTTTACTGATGCAGATACTCAATTCCACAATTTTAATCTATAGTCTTTTTAACATCATTATTATTGCTGCTGGTTTCTTGTTCTATCTCCCATAGACAAAGTGCTATTTTTTTGCCAGTTTTAATCTGTACTCAGTTATGAGGCTTACAATTTTGCAATACAAATCATTTTTTACAAAGCTATAGAGATGTAATTTTATCCATGCATTTGGAAGAATGAATTTTTTGTATTGTTTATTACTATACTTTTAATAAAAATGAAATGATTTTTTTGTTCTTATACAGAAACATGTCTGATTCAAATGACATTTATAAAAATCTGCTAAAAAATGTTACCTTGTTACATTTTTGTTATGTTTGCCAAATTTATGTGTATTTCATATGAATGAAAAGAATGGCCTTGTAGTGAAAGGTTTATTTTCCTCATTCTTCCGTGCTGCTGTTCCATATTTGACATTTGAAAGCTGTGTATTCAAGCATATTGGAATCTAATTGAGGAGCTTGGAACCTGCAGGAATACGACATCTCAAGCACAGACATGTGGGCTGCAGCTGATCCCCACGACAGCACTTTGCAGCTATTCCTGCGCACATCCGTCATAACTTTGGGCGACGTTCGGGCCTCCCCTGTAAGGGCCTTGTAATAATGCAGCCCAGGGATGGAGAATGGCTTGAAAGATAGACTTTCCATCATTACTCTGTTCCTGTTGGTCCCCTCCAGGAATCCACAGTAATAATGATCTCCTGAGACACTCGGTGGCATGTTGTAGATTATGTGTCATGTCACAATTGTTATGAAGATTGAAAGGGTTGTGACCATAAATGGTCTGTCAGATTGCCTCTGTGAGCCTTTCTGCAGCGACCACATTTGGGCTTAGCTGGATGACTGTCCTTTTAATTATTATTATTTATATTTGTAATTATCATATGATGTATGGACAAACCTTCTCTGAAGGCAAGGTTTTACTGTGTGCGAGATGAGGAAATGGCACAGGACACAGTGGATCAGGCCCTTAAACTGATTTTAAATTAAAACCCTGGTGATATGAGCCCCTTAGGCTGGTTGCTGTGAACCATAAGCAGAAGGTTACCGAGGTTAATTACAGAAGAGAATTGATGTAGTATGGAAATTATTGAATATAACTGTGAGCATGAGTTGTTCATTTTCTACAGACATCATTTTTTCATGTTAAGCATGAAAAAAAAAATTGCTAAACAGATGTAATGTAATTTGTAAATTCACAGATTAAATAGCAGAAATAACAACAGCTTGACTAATAACGTGTAAAAAGGAAATTGTCTGCAGCAATGTAAACAGTCTTAAGAAAGATGTTTTGTCTTAGAGGAGAGATCTAGGTTATCAGAATTATGGACTTAAAGATGGATTAAAACAATCAATCAATGTCATGAAAAAATGTTTACATAATAATGAAAATTTTGTAAACAAAAACCTTTACATAATAATTCATTATTTACCATATCAGCTGACTATCACTGAATATAACTGCATAAAACTGAAATATATGAAACTGAAAAAACAGAAATATATGAAAAATATAAACTTTAATAAGATAAATGAATGTTAAAAATGTATAAATGACAAAAATATAATTTCATGACCATCACAATATGTAGCTAATTAAAGTATTTAAAGCATATATTTGCATTCACCTTTATTAATTTGAGATGCTTTTTCCAAAACAAAGCAGCTTAGAAAAAATTAAATTATTGTTATTATTGTTATTATTATTATTATTATTATTTTTATTATTAGTAGTAGTATTATTATTATTATTATTAGCATCAAAATGTTTGACTATGCAATGTGCTGGGAGACCTAAACACCACAGCTTACCTTTTATCCTTTTTCTTTTTTTAGCAAGTTGCAGTTTGTGGAGCACAAAGCAGGAAGTGCCAGCTGACAGTCCCCTAGCCCCCCCCCCCACGAGACTCCCCAGGTCCAGTCATAATGGTGCTTTGTAGCTGTGCACTTCTTTGACCTGCCAGCTGAGCAGGTATGAGACAGGCATGTGTGGCAGCAAGCCTAGGATTGTGCCACTTTACTGTGGTATTCTGTGGGCTTTCAGGGGAGCGCCTGAGAAGAGCGTACAGCTCTTGCTTTGAAGGAACTCACAGACGTGTGACGGGTACAAGAGCTGCTAAGGAAATATGCTTTGTGAGGGAGAAATACACTTTGTGAGGAGAACGCCACAGAGTACCTTTCTAAAGGAATAGCGTAAACCTAAAGGCCTGACGAAGTTCCCATTCATATTCCGGTGACAGTTCAATTATATTACAAAATTAGAATGTTTCCTTCGGTCCAATAACATTTCATTATTCCAATTAGATTCAGTCTGACACAGTATGGTGCTGGTGAATGTCAATATAACACAAATTTATAAACTCCCCAGTGGCCCCGCAGGGAACTCTACTCAGGAAACCCTAATGCCTCCAGTGCTGGCAATTCTCGGTCAGAAGGGGGTGCTAGAGCTCATTTAAATTTATTCCATTTGCTGATGTTTTTTGCCAAAGCTTTATTTAATGGCACACGTTTTACTGGAGGTATTCAGAGCAAGAATCCTGTTCAAAGGTACAAAAGAAGGAGGTTGGCTTCAAACCGAGCTCTTTCAAATGTAAATGTGGAAACGTGATTGATTTGTGCTGCTACAGCGTAAAGGGTTTTCTCTGTACCGAAATTAAAATTGTCGACTGATCGTGACACGGTGCTTGTAAAGCATACTTTCCCAGTCCATCGCACTTACACAGGTCTGTCACCTCAGCAACAGGGGAAAGGGCCCTTTACTAAGTGTGCAGTAGCTGAGTTCGAGCCACTCTGCTCAGCTTTACACAACCCAGCCTGTTTTTGTGTATGTGCCACTCCCCTGAGCGAATTTATTCACAAATGTTTGCCTGTTTTCACACATAACAGGTTACTGGTTGTATCACCAAATGAATGGGGTTCAGTTGTGGTCAGCTAGTCTAAAACTTTAATATGAGCAACTGCAATCCAGTATGAAATACACTTGCTGGCCACTTTATTAGGAACACCAGTCTCATACCATGTAGGACCCCACTTTGCTCTTCATGGCATTGATTCAACAAAGTGATGGAAACATTCCTTAGAGATTCTGGTCCAAGTTGAGGTTCGATGTGAACATTCACTGAAGCTCATGATCTGTGACGTGTGCATTGCACTGCTTACATACGATTGGCCGATTAGATAATTGTATGAACAAGCAGGTGTGCAGGTATTACTAATAAAGTGGCCGGGGAGTATAAACAAATTTTCTGCTTCCGTGACTAGCAAGCAAACAGTAGCCACACATCACAGTGTCTGGTAGCATGAAAGCAGCCTGCATGTGAAAAAAAATGAAAAGCATGCCAATGTAATATTAGCTGTTCATGCATCCTGGAAAATTGCACAGTTGCAAAGTGGCTTCAAACAATATAGAAAAGAAGGGGATGGATTTGTTGAGCCAACAAATTGTTTATTTATAGCACAACTAATGTTACACATAAGCGTGTACCTTGTTAACAAGGTGGACTTTGTGCAAGAAAGGGGCTGAGGGGAAAGTTCAAGTTACAATAATGAGAAGGTAAACAAAGACAAATGCTATTGTTTAGTGCCCTGTTGTGCTGCTGGGTATTGCTCCTTCTCCCTCTGTCGCCGGAGCTGACCGCCCGCAGTGCAAA
The DNA here is from genome assembly GCA_900497675.1 of Arapaima gigas. Lineage (NCBI taxonomy): Eukaryota > Metazoa > Chordata > Actinopteri > Osteoglossiformes > Osteoglossidae > Arapaima > Arapaima gigas. The sequence goes on along the minus strand of UFQX01000201.1, from coordinate 965,897 downwards.
TTCAACGTGAAAGCAAACAAACCAGACGGAGGGATCCTGGCCGCTAACTGGATTAGCTTCAGACTGGCATTTACTCTAAATGAGAAAGGACCACTGGAGACAAGGAGGCAGCCAGCCACGTGTCCTCCATGAGCACAAACCCATCAGCCAGTCAATAGTGGCTGAAGCCTCTGAATATTAATGTGGTGAAGGGGAGGGGCCTGAGAACATTGAAGACCTCCCTCTGTGGGGGGCCAGCTCTTCGGCAATGAGACGATTGGATTTTTGTCCAGCTCGGCTGTTAAACCTTTGAGGCTGCCAAGCCCTACTGTTTATGCAGACATAAACTGTGCATTTTTCACACTCCGATTTTGTTCACAGGGAGGATTCCTCCTCACCGGAGGCCTGAGTCGCCCTTGTTAAAACGACGACCTGCTGTGAGCAGAATCAAGGTAGACATGTTTTAAATACTTCCACAATGGGGATTAGCTTTATTTGAAGAATCCATGTGCAAAGCTTAACCTGAATTGATTCCTTAAAGGACAAGTGTTGACTGCGGTTTAACAAAATAATCCTGTTTTCGGCAGCTTGGAAGGAATCCATTTCCGTGCGTGTGACTTCAGTGTAATAGTTTGCCGGCTCATGCATTTACAATGGGAGTTACCTGCAATGGAAAACTAAATTCAATTCACAACTAGATAAATAGGATTTCAAAGCCTAGGAATGACATCAGTTTGGCACTGACCCATCAGGTAACCAGGGGCACAGCAATATAAGGGGCCAGCAGCAACCCCTTTCTCTTGTGAGCAATGGCTTTTCCCAACAGCTTTGTGCACCAAGGTCTTGCCATCGTTTATTGGATTCCATAACAGTTAGTGTCGCAAAGACATGTGTGAAATGAAGGACATCTACAGGTTCCAGAAAGTGCACCAGGCTTGACCTTACTGGTTAGAAGTCAACTTTGTTATGCTGTAATTGTCCAGTCAAGTCTCCTACACACATAGAAGTGAAGGGATTGGTCTAGGTCAACGCATGCTGTCCTCTTCTCGATCCAAAAGTTCCTTTTTAGCAGCAGCACTTGGCAAAACAGTTTGAAGAAAAGCCATGTAGCTGTACTGTAGATCCCGGGCTTGAATCCTAGCTTGAAGTCCTTGCTTTCAAATGACGAGTAAATAATTCTAAGTAGCATTGTTTACATAAAACCTAACATTATAAGTCACTCTATATATAAGGCACCAGCTAAATGAATTTAAAAAACTCAGTCACTTTAGTAAACACTGAATTGTAGAAATGGAAAAAGGATAAATATGCAAAGGCATAAATTCTTTCTGAGGAGGCATCTGCTGCACATGTTCTGCATCTCCTTGTAATTGTTTGACTGAAGTTGTTATTTTGGATTGCGAGTCACTTCATTTGACAAAGTAAATTATTCAAAACTAGATGTTCACTCAAAAACCTGCAGGACTTTGGCCCTTGGCGAGAGTAATGCAATAAGTGGTTATTCCATTTACATCTATTAATTCCTGCAGCCGCAGCAGCAGCACCCAGGTTCAGTTTGGGCGGCCAGATAACAGAGCATTGTGCTGTTCCAGCCCGGAGCTGTGAAAACAGAGAGATCCTGTAGCGAATTATGGGCAGAAAGGAAATGTAGCAGAAGTTCTTAAGTGAGAAAAGCAACGTAAGGCAATTGTGTAGTAAAGGATTTGTACAGCAGCCCTGTTCTCTGGTACCAAGCTGTAATTGTGCTCTTCTAAGCTGCTTCCTCTCAGTGTGTGTCTCTCTACCCGCTGGTTAAATTATAAGAAAGCATTAGCAGTGTCAAAAGTGAACGGCCGTACAGATTGCCTGGCGCATGTAGACACCATGGCACACATGCCCAATGATTCCGCTGCTTCTCGAGGGCTCTTGTCACTGGATGCAAGTGTGCTCTCCTTTATTAAAGTCCCAGAGAGCATTGGCAATAAAACATTTTGATGCTTTGCCTCAGATGAGGGTTTCCGCCAAGGAAGTACAAGATAAACAGTTCCATTGCAAATATTTGTTTATCTTACTGGGACAAAACTACAGCTTGGGAATGTTGATTTCTCAGTCTCTCCCTCAGCCCACTTTGACTTGAAAACTGCTGATTTTGCTGAAGAACGTGGCAGTTGATGTAAATGTCTACAGTTTATTTTTATCCTATTGAAACACCTTTGAATAATGCAGTGAAATTGTACCAAAGGGGGTCCTGTAACAGGCTCTCTGGCCCGTGCAGGCCGTTCAACGGCATGTCTTTTGGCTTATCACCCTGCTCCAGCTTCGCACGCAACTCTAAGGCTGCATTTCCACGACGGCAGCAGCCAAACTTTTCCCAGCTTGTTTTCTGCAGAAGGCCTCTGATCGGAGACAAAAGACGCAATGTCTGTTTGTAAGCTTGGCCACCAAAACATTTCCTTAGATGGAACAGGAATATAACATGGTTGGTCTGCGGTCCCCCCTGTGAGGGGTGTTTAAGGGCTGTGCAACTGGCCTCCTCCATCATTTGTGACTCAGTCGGAGAGAATCGCTACACACGAGCTGTCAGTTCAACACAAGATACATTAATGTAACGTTGGTTCTTCTTTCAGTGGGAACAATGAGGAAATTATATTCTTCAATCATTAAGAGCCAAAGAACTCGCGTTCCTAATAGGAATTCTCCACAGAATTGATTTATTGTTAATTTCCGCCTGCGGGCTTCCTTTGTATACTGGTAAATATAGCTTATTTACGTACAGAGACAAATTACGCTTTTAATATGATAGCGCTTCACATCTGCTTCCGAACATGTCAGAAGGATTGTATACTATTCATTTGCATTCAAAACACTAGAACATGTATCATAGGCACAAAATAATGGGGTGTCTTTTTCGCCTTTTCATTTTTGTTGAGGGATACAGTGTTTGGGCGCCATCAAGAGGACAAACGGCACACTACAGAGTTCCCCTTGACCCCTTCAGGTATGGTCAAGTGGAATTAAAGCAGAGTTTAATTTAATACAGTGATATTAGATCAATGCTCTGTCCTTCTGTATTGTTTAATGTTCAGGAAAAGCCTTTAACTATAATAAAGCAAGAATACAAGCAGCCAGGATAAACTGGGTGAATGAGCAGAAGTCAAACACTTCAAGAAGGTTTATCGGAACCACACTACTCCACAGATAAATATAGCTGATTAATGTTAAGGAAAACTCTAGTAACAAATATGTTTCTCAACAAAAAGTTAACTGTTGTCTTTCTGTATTTATGTTCACAGTTAACATCATTTTCTTTTAAAAATTTAAGGAAATCATTCATGCACTGTGAAGACAATCCTAACCCTAACCCATTTGAAGACTTACCACTGTGATTTAAGGTTTCTTATGTTACAGTTTTCACAAGATGGACAAATCAAATTCATACTTCCAATTTAGTATTTAAAATGATAAATGCAACATGTTTAGCATGACTTTTTTTTGTACACTCCTAGACTAGATCAATTATCCTGTCTGCTTTTAAAAACATTTCATATTCCACTCATTTTTCTTATGCATACTTAATCCTTCGCTTTCACTCATTCACTAAAATGTGGTTATAACCTTGTTGGATCACTGGCGTTTAGAAAGTCTTATATGAGATGTAGGAATAATAGTAATGCAGATGCTTTTTTCCACACCAGTTATTTTAGTCTCTTCATCCATAAATGCAGTTTCATCAGAAAAAGGTCCTTACTAGAAGTTGTAAAGTCCACGTTTAATGTTCCTAAGCATCCTAAACCATAGTCCTTAACCATCAAATATGGTGTCATGGTGAACATCTTTTTTATGACTTGCAAGTCAATAATATTTTGAAATTTACAATAAGCTTGTAATACTTTTGGGAGCTAATTAAGACATTAGACATTTTTCTGTATTGCAACTTAATTTTTCATTTAGGCTTTTCTAGATCCCCTACAGCAGTGTTTTTAACTAGCTAAAACATAATTAAGATTATTATGAAACAGCAAATGTATCCCAAGACATTGCAAATAGTTTAAATTGTGAAAATAATTTGTTCAACATTTTAATTATTTTATCGAATGGTCTTTTTTTACAGATGTTAATAGATTTGAACTCACCTGCCCTCACCTCAGTATAACAAAACAATGTTTTGTTCATGTTAACCGGTGGGCTAATTATCACAGTAATGGCCTTTATAATTTCCCAATTCATCTTTCTTGCATACATTTCTATATCCGAAGGGCAAATTTGGTTCCTAGGCAGTGTTTGCTTGTCACCATAACGTTTTTTAAACCCCACTTTATATGAACTGTTCTCGGCTCAGACTGTCACACTGCTGGACTAAACAGTGAACAGGGTGCAGAAGAAAATGGTTTCCTCGGTTTTTTTCTTTTTATTATTATCTGGCAGAATTTGTGGTAGCAGATTGATGGCTTTGGACATCACATTTTCATTCTGGTTCCCATAGAGGTCGGCAAGCCCCTGCATCTCCCCCAGTGGCCCGTCTCTTTGATTTCCTCCCGACCGCACTGCAACCCGCTCTATCAACATGCCCTTATCTGCTTCCTTGGCTGAGCAAGACGGCACTTCATTTTATCACAATATTGAGGTTTTTTGGTGGGTTTGTGACTTCGGCATTCATTCAGTTCTGCTGTGTGTTGGGAGGCCATAGTTTTGAAGATGCACCACTGGAAAGCACTGCCATCTTCTATTTTCCATGATTGCATTCGGTAATGAGTCCCTGGCACCTGCATGTCCTCTCTCCTCAATTTCACCCATCATCAATAACCACATTGCAGGTTTTCAGTTGTCTGGGCCCTATCCCAGAAGCACAGGGTGTAAGGTAGGGTACAGCCAGGATGGGCTGCTGGTATGTTGCAAACCATACACACTCCTTCATTTTTCTCATAGATACACTAAGGGCAACTCAGAGTTGCCATTTCACATGAGAAACCTGTCTCAGGACTGTAGAAGGAAACTAGAGCACCCAGAGGAAAGCCTAATGAACATGAAGAGAACATGCAAACCTCACACAGACTGAGTCAGATTCAACCCCAGGTCTCAACCTACAGCCCCAGAGCTGTGAAGCACCAGCGCTACCCATCGTATCACTGTAGCAGCTCCAGGATGTCTTGCTGACGGTACTGTAGGTACCAGTTCAATTGCTGCTGCAGTACATCATCACCGTGGATACCGAGAAGTCCTTAGCTTGCTGTGTCATTGTCGGATGTTTATACTTTATTTCTCCCCTTCAAAAAAGATTTGTGAGATTTTCAGTGGAAGTTTGCCTTAAGGAAGAGACAAACAGGGAAACAACATGCGTTTTATTTACAGATTTTTTTTTGTTTCCAGAGTAGGATTGGAACTAAATTTAATTAACTTCACAATTAGCTCTTAGCAAGCAGTTGCTCTCGAATCTGATGGGGAAAAAAATCGGAAACATTAATCACCATTGGGATGGAAGTTGCAGTATCTTGATCTTTCTCAAAATCTCTGTGGGATATTATTTGTTATATACCTTTTTTTACTTATATACATTTAATCAGTTAGCTGATGCTTTTCTCCAAAGTGACCTCTGATACTCAGCCTCTTCAATTATGTACCCATTTATACTGTATAACTGGGTATTTCCGACTTTGTCCTGATCAAAAGTACACAGCAGGAGGTGGGATTTGAACCTGGGGGCTTCAAGAGCAAAAGGCTGCAGCTCTTCCCATTACTCCACCTACTGTCTATTACCATTAAAAGGTCGTTTTATCTTTATTACATCCTGTAATCAAACTGTTATTTAATTGTGAATAAATTGGATAGAATGCCATCATACAATAACCAAAACCAAGTATTTTTCAAAATTATTGAAGACCAAAGCCTTCTTTTGCTCTACTTTTGAATTGACCAGAAACCCTCTAGATATGTTTCATGGAACACTGGAATTTTTCTAGCACGTAACTGTATTAAAATACTCGCTTTTGGGGGTATGTAGAATATTTTGCCAATATCCAACAAACCAATTTTTACAATATTTGTTACAATATGGTCAATATGCAGGTCATTCTTATGACATTCCAATTGCACTTATCTTTTTTGGCTACGGTACAACGCACCAGAGAGGCAGGCTATTCACCAGGGACTGTACAAGGATACATCAACACCCAGTCCCCAGGCACACAATGCACAAATTAAATGGTTATTTTCATAGTCCTTTGCCACGATGACTAGATGCTTTTCATCTTTAGCCTGTAATTTCAAAAATGCCAGACACTTCAGTCATCTTTGCAAAAATATTTTTAACAATGTATTATGAAAAACACTTTTGTTATTTCTACACTTTCTTCTAGGAAATGTGTGCTTTATGTTAGATTATTGGTAATAACAAACCTCATGCAGGGTACTGGTATCTTTCCAATTAAATAAAACTATTGCGCATTGCTGGACTTGAAGCTCATACAATTTTTTTTTACTAAATCTGTGAAAATAAAACTGAAGTATCTTCTTCAGAGGTGAATGTAGTTGGGAAATACAATTTGACCAGTCACAAAATTAATTACACAGACACGGAGTTGGGAATACATTTTATTAGTAATTTCAATTTGCCAAATATACAGCTATTACTGCCTTTATCTGAATATTATACATATTTAATTTACAAAAGTAGTTCCTTTAATATTGAGAAAAAGGAGCAAGAAAGAGGGGAAAAAGCAGTTAGTTACACATCAACCTTCCCCCATATCTGTACATGAGAGCAAAACTAGGGTTCACCCTTCACAGTCAGAACAGGGATGCTGGGGGAAAACGGGGGAACGCGAATATCATTCAGACATACCTGATGCAGGACTGAATATTCCAGAACACCAAGAAATGAGAGATTCCAAGGCTAAGTCACAGATGTCCTGTTTTCAACAGATAATATCTGAATATAACAGAATAAGTACAACAATAAACTGAATTTTAACTAATGTTCTTTTTTTTCAGCAATTTTTAAATACTATGACAATTTCATTTTAGGAACACCATGAGAGAAACTCAAGAGTATATCAATGTTATATAAAAGCACAAATAGTCATCATGAATCCTTAGTCTTAAGCTACTTGGCTCCTTGGGCAAAATCCAGTCAAGTCCCATGCTGTTAAAGTGCACCATTTCACCACATTTCATCTTTTCCACATCCAGTGAAAACTGCCAACACATCATGGTGGCTTTGCCCCAAACACAGCTCATCCACCCAGGGAAAGTCACTTGTTAGTTCACAGCAAACAGGACAGAGTTTTATGCTTCAGGATAAACAGTTTCAGTGCATCATAAAAACAACAAAAAACTAGAGGAATAGAGATCTACAACTTCTTAATTAACATTAGCATCCTGAACATGAATATTCACTACATGAATACACTTCAAATTGCTATATATATATATATATATATATATATATATATATATATATATATATATAAAAATTATACATATGGAATGTAAACAAGATATTTCAATTTTAATGACATAGCTATAAAACTGCATGTAGTTGGAACTAGCTGAAACTTATGACCCTGCTTATTTACAGTATTTTCTACTGCATTGTCCCATCTTTTTCGCTGAAGTCACAAGTATGTATAAGAGCTGCAACAGAAGTGATACAGTACACCAGCCTTTCATTAACAACATAACTTTCTAAGGAAAGTAAATCTACAGAAGCTCCTAGTAGTTTACTTCTTGGATATACTAAATTTTTAGAGGGAAACCATTATAATTTAGATTCAACAACCCAAATAATGGAAATGCCATCACAGTTACATCTCACTGTCAACTTTAAAACACAGGAATAATTATATAATCGTGTAATTACATTTCCTTATCTTTTTCCATAAACAAACATATTTTAAGCAAAACCAGAATATGATGGCTATGTTTTGAGACTCATTGCAAAGACCAATATACTGCAGTTACGAAAACATACAAATAGTAGGAAACCTGTCATAAACTGGCTCCTCCAGCTATTTTACATAAGTCTTCAAAATTTAAATATTTTCAATATTCTTCTAATTAATTTCATGTCTGATATACAAAGCTGTTTTGTAATAGGCCAAAATAGTACATTATTCACAGGTGCATAGCATTCTGGAAGCCACTGACCAAGATAAACTAAAAAAAAAAGTTAAAAAGTAAAAATTTTTTCCAGAGATACTTTTTATAACTGAATTCGTACCAGAAATTGGAAAGATGCAGGAAATGCATGTAAAAGCATATAGAATAATTTCAGAAAAGAAAGAAAACACCATTTTAAAATAAATATTAGAAATGAGATAAGCAAGAATGATCATCAACCAAAATCGAAATATTTAAACTACACAAATTTTTAAATGGACACTTTTCAACCATTGTCACAAACATCCAAAACTAAGCTGCCTGAGAAAAGCTACAAGATACAACTTTCAGATCAATGCAAATTAGGAGATGTAAGGTGAAAATAGGGCTTCCTAATGATATACACTGACCCCTCAAGTTAACAAAACAGTTTACTTCCACCTACTGCCTGGGTGCATAAACAGACATTACACTGATTCTGCAACAGGCATAAAACTTTACAAAACTGATGTGAAGTAAATGCATTTTAAAAAACTGGAAAATTCTCCTTTGTAAATTTGTAAATCGAGAAGTCAGTGCCCTAGCTTGTCTACATTCCTTTCGTGCTGTGTGCCAAACACACTAATATAAAAAAATGTGGATCAAACGTGTTTCACAGAAGGCCTCTTGAATGTGTTTTCCTTTCCACCCTAATTTGACAACAGGCCCTTTGACAGATGTTCTTCCAGGAAAGAAAGAACAAAATTCTGATAATGTAGTTTAAAAAAAAAAAAACAAAACAAAAAAAAAAAAAACAAATACCAAAATAATAGCATTATTTAAAAAAATACCAGTTCTTAAAGGAATAGGCAATGCTATTTTGGCAGCATACATTAGAAAAACAATATTTAAAATACTAATCCTATATTATGAGAATATTTGGCTGTTTATGTATAAATCAGTAGTTTTTGTAAGTGGTCATTAGTAAAAGAAGCACGCTAACACACTCACAGTGCTCACTTCACAGGCTTTCCATCACCAGACACATCTGAAAAGTACAGAATTCAGTAAGTCGTCCACAAACAACAACTGTGTTAACTGCACTACGTTGCTCTTCTGTAATGATTAATAGGATTATTGATCCATTTACCTGAGTAGGATACTTAAGAACATTTACTAGCAGTTTAAAACAAGCACAATACACAAAGAGGTTAGTGCAGATTGCTTTGCATGGGGGCGCTGCTACACTTGCATCTACGATATGCCCCCAGGTAATTAGATCGGTATCAACAGAAGGACAAGAACAGGGAATTTTATTCATTTAGGATCTGCTGCAGCACCTGCAGTAGGTTCTTCAGGCCATAGATGTAGCCCTCGTCATGGGTGTTGCTGGGAAAGACATGAGCAAAGTCAATCATGCGGACTTCCACATCACCATGCCCCTGTATCCCACCTGCCATGTCCTGCTGGGCCTTGGTCCCATTGCCATTAGACTGCTCAAGTGGAGCCAGAGCAGCGCATTTCCATGGGGGGTCCTCCATGTGGTGTTCCAGGGGGCAACCTCTACTGTGCAACGTATACATGTTGGAGAGACTTTGGCCGAGGGCAGCGGTCAGGTGCCCGTTCTCACGCATGCCTACTTGGCACACATTATTGTTGCACTCCAGGACACGTTCCTTCAGAGCACCTACGTCATTGCTGGTCATCATCATTGTCTCGCCGGGTGGGGTATCACCTGTGGGCTGCAGAAGGGAGCCCTCGTACACAAACAGCAAGGAGCTTGCATAAAAATGGAGCCGAGTCTGGTCTTCAAACCACTGGAGGATCTTCTGGACCTTCTGGATGCTGGTAGCCACGGCGTCCTTCCTCAGGCTCTCTCCATTGTAAAAGAACTTGGCTACACCTGTGACGCAAATGCAAAAAACACACTGCTGATGAGTCAGCTGTCAACAACTCACAAAAGGGCCTCGTGAGCTCTTCCAGTCCAAGGTCAGTTCCATATCCTCTACACTTTTGACAGCATCAAAGACGGCCGTTAATTCAACAAAGCAGGGACACATCGCCTTGTGTACTGCCCTGAAACCAGGTCACACTTGAAACCTGCTACTAGTTACCCACACTATTTCTCCTAGCCTCTGGCAACACAGCACAACTAGCAGGTGGCCCTTCACCTTCTTTGACTGTGTCCTTTGCAAGTCCTCGCCCGTAGTGCTGGTCGTAGGTGTCGTAGCTGTCTGAGTTTGCCTGGTAGACCTGGGTGATTGAGACAAGAAGCAAATGAGATTGGAATGGCCGGCACAAAGGTCATTTCAATTAAGAAAAAAATGTGAGGCAGCCATCACGAAAGAGAGACAGGAGAACGGTCCTTCAGGTTTCTAGAGAAGGTGAAATGTGACACAGAAGAGAGACCCAATTAAACACGGCAGAGAGATCATTCCCTTGACTGAGGTAATAGAACATATTCTCAAGTACTATTCATAGTGAATAATCTGGGGTAAAGGTGACTGCCTTCTCTTTTCCTATTCGGCTCAGGATACAAAATGACGACAGCATGAAAATGAGATGAACATTAAGACACAGGTCTGTCACTGCTAGCAAGGCTGTTAGATTTCAAGAGTATTAGAAAAACTGTATTCTTATTATTGGTTCATTTATCTGATCCTTTTCCACAAGGTGACTTACAATGACAGATTTATATATTAAAATAGTTACAACAACATACATTTAAACAGCTGCGTAATTTTACTCTGTCTCTTTAGAGTAAATACCATGCTAAAGGGTGCAACAATAGGAGGTGGGATTCAAACCAGGGTCCTTTAATGACAAGGCAACAGCTCTAACCACTACACCAAATCCTGCCCCATAATGTCATATAGACTGCAGCTTAGCATTTTATATATCTATTGAGATATTGAAGAATATTGAGTAAAAAGGCAGATGCTGGATTCATAAAAGAAAAGGGTGAATTTCAGTGCCTGGGAGTGAGAGTCTGGACCTGTTTCCAGGTGGGCAGGCATGTTATCAGCATAATCGGCAGCCCAATTAGCCCTAATGGGTTACTTCTCTCCATGGCCACATAACACGTCCAGGGAGAAAGGCAGTCCGATTTTTCCATTTGCCTTGCCAAACTGCCATGCCCCTGGGGCAGCTGGGAGGACAGGGCCATCTCAGCCTTAACTACTCACACCAAATACCAGCCCCAAATCTGCTGGCTGGGGCTGTGATACTACTCTGTAAACCTGGTACGAGCCACCCAGGTTAACAGTTCCTCCAGTAAAGAACACACCACACATACACTGAGGGGATGGTGTGGAGGGACGCGAGAGTGTGAAAGGACAAGTGGAAACGATCCGAGAAGAAGCTAGCAGTTTCCTCTTTGGCTGATACTGAAACCCTTACCTTTCTTTTGTTCTAAATGATATGAAGTCATACCGCACATGGCCCTGATAGAGTCTAGACAGAAACCACACATGATGGTTCACTTTGCAACACCGCAGCAATTTAAATCTGATCACAAAATCGGTTTAATGTGACAAATTCATTATTTTTGAGACCAACACTTCAGCAGCTTCATGCAGCTTCACCAAGGTGTGTATTGGCTGGTTTCGTACTCACTGCACTCTTTAAACACCAAAATTTATTATACTATAGAAAATAAATAAAACCAAAAAAACAAGATTCTCTTTGAAAAATGAACACCATTGTTTGTTTGAACTCTCGTGCATAACACATTCACATATGTTGGGGCAATGAGCAATTAGAGGACAGGGTGCAGCAACTTTGCAACTGAAGGACCTTAGTTCAAACCCCTGCTTCTGTTGTAGTTCTCATGATCAAAGTAGTAATGCTGAACCAGTATAATAAACATTACCCAGTTGCGTAATTGAGAAAATAAGCAGCTCAATGTGTAAACTTAACATTGTACGTGGTCTTGGGCAAAGCTGTCAGCAAAATAAGAGTCAATAGCACTCGGCTCAGTATGGTTTACACTTTTAAATGTCTGCAGTCCACACAAAACTCATAATACCACAATCCAATGAAGATGTGAAGCTGTCTGGCAAGAATGAAGGAAATGAGCACTATGTGAAACAGTCATGTTACTGCACAGTTTTATTTTAAAACTGCTTCACATGTATATAAAAGTTAATAAAATAAACAGGTATCCTCTCCATATTTCTTGCATCATACCCGATGTTTCTTACATAAATGAATACTGAGACCCTACAATATATGAGCTGTTTATAAATGAGTCTTACAGCGACCTTTTAACTCATTACAGTTTTATCTTTTAAAAGGACCTTCACTGAGTGTGACGTAGTGAGTAGACTTGGGGTACAAATTTAGTTCTGTAGACACTACTACTGAAAGCATCAGACGAGAAGAATGATACCACGTTCAGCAGATTCAGAAAAAAAGGAAAATTAATCTACTATCGACAAAAACAGCAGGAAAAAATAACAGACAGTTCTACAAAGTGGACGAGCCATTTGGCAATGTGTAATCTTTACCTCATCCAGCTTTAAATTGATAGACAGCCTTGAGGGAACATGCTGAGATGTGTTTGAGAGTAACTTAGCAGGAGAGTGTACAGATTACTTTTCTGTTTTGTCAGAACACATTGTGTGGTGCACAGGGAAATATCAGAAAACGGGAAGAGAGTATTCCACCAACGTTCGCATGTGTCAGGTCTGAAGTGTTAAAGTATAACCTCTGAGTAACACACGTGTGTTCAGCCCATTGCTGTTTACTCTTGTTACCCAAGATTGTGTTGCCAAATACAACAGCAGTGCCAATGACACCACAGTCATGGGTCTCATCTCTAATAGCGATGAGTCAGAGGCATGAGTTGAGCAGCTTGTAGCCTGGTGCAAGGACAATAATCTATCTCTCAATGTCAATGAGACTAAGGAGATGATGACTGACTTTAGAAGGACTTCAGCTGCTCCCACTCCTTTGTGTGTTCAGCAGTGGAGCTGGTGCACAGTTTCAAGTTCCTGGGAGTGCACGTCACCCACAACACAACTCAGTTGGTGAAAAAGGCACAACAGCATCTCCACTTCTTGTGGAGACTGAAAAGAGTTGGACTTCCACCTCTCACCCTCACCAACTTCTACAAATGTGCTGTGGACAGCAACCAAACCACCTGCATCTCAGTCTGGTATGGGAACTGCGCTGTCTCTGACCAGGGAGCTCTGCAATGGGTAGTGAAAACTACCCAGACCACCACCAGGACTTCATTACCCACCATCCAAACTGCCTAAAACAAGAGGTACATCAAGGGAGCTCACAGCATCATCACAGACCCCTCCCACCCTCTCCACCATCTGTTTTCATCACTGCCATCTGGGAGATGCTATTGTAGCCTGAGAGCCAAAACCACCAGGCTCAGGAAACGTTTCTACCACAGGCTGTGAGGCTGCTGAACTCGTCTTAGGCCGCATCACCACCACCACTGCCCATAACCTCTGACATCTACCATATACATGTGTATCTATATGTTTATTTTATGTATGTGTGTATGTATGTACACATATGTATATATATGTGTGTGTGTGTGTACATGTATGTGTACTTGTACATTTTTTGTATTTATTATTATTTATATATACACATTGCATTTATCTTCATATTACCTTTTTTATTCATTCTCTACATTTCATTTCCCCCATTCTGGGTACCGTGGACCTGAGTATCTTCATTGCATGCTCCTTTGTAAACATGTTGTATAAGCGTGTTCAACAATAAACGATTCTTGATTCCTGAAAAATTTTTGACATTCATTATATAAGATCAACATACATACCCTGTATTGCTCAGTAACAATTGTGGAGCTAAATGATTGTATAACTGCATTGTCCTGGTGCCTGTGATTGAGCAGCAAGTGGCATAATGATTAAAGCCCTCAGACTCTATAAAATGGACGCAAGTTCAAATCTCTGCTCCTGCTACAGAACCCTTGATCAAGGCATTTACCCTAAATTGAAACAGTAATTATAACCTAGCATATAAATGATTATTTACACAGATCACTGCTGACAATCCAACATTGTAGATGGAGAAAGGCATCATATAAACAATTAAAAACTGCTGCATTGGGGGAAAGTCATGGATCAATAATGATAATATACAAATCAGTTCTCAAGGCACAGTCTAGTGTCTTCTGTTCAGAACGTTTTTCCCTCTGATGATGGAGATGGTACGTCGGTTCGCATTGCTGCACAGCTTCACAGTAGCTGCGAGGCAGAAGCAGCGTTGGTTTAGCAGAAAAAGACGCAGTGACTCATCGGGTGTGATTAAAATCAATGTCAGGTACACGGCCTGCACGTGCGAAAACCAGCTTCCATCACTTTTCATCGAAGACTATGGTCCTGGTTCCGCTCACCTTGCATAACATGTTGCATCATGCATCTAATCTCAGGATCCACATTTGAGTATGACAAAATGATACCAATCTATTTTTCCAGCATCCTCCTTCCTTCCTTCACCATTAAATAAAATATTTTCTTTGAACAATGTGACCTCTTTAAAGAGATCCCTCTCAAGAATAGAGGACAGTAATGTGAAAGAAATGTCAGGTGACCGCAAGGGGGAGGGTGACACATGAGGAATTTGTTCCTGTCACTGATCCTGTTCTGAGGCTCGGCAGAATCCTGAGATAAATGTGCCTCTCGCATTCTTCTGAGAATGTAATGAGTGAAGAAGTCAGCCACACAAAGCACATCTTGTCTATATACAGGCTAAAATACAGAGAGAATGAGAGCTGCTAATAATAGTCAGTTTCCTAATCTACTGATGGCAGACTATTGCCACTGAATCTACTCCTCTCTCTCACACTCGCACACAAAATCGCCAGATCCACACACTTCAGTGTGACCAAAACTGCACAGAAAATGATGTATGCCTGGGCCTACCGGCACTAGTCTCCACATTAGGATAGCCAGGACGGGAGAACAGCCACTAGCACTTGGGATCTCAAAGGTTTATTTTGTTCCCTTTCTCTGTGGTTGTGAGTTCTTTTGTTTTCCTCTCCTCAGCTACCCACTTGCTTACTTTATATTTACTCAGTCTTCGTTCAGAGCTGTGTCTTTGTGTGACAAAAGTGTTTCATATAAATACATTGAATTAGTGTGGTTGCAGTCATCACCTGGCAATGTAAAGGTCCCAGGTTAGAATCTCCATTGACATATAAATTGAGACCTTGCTGTATAAATGAGTAAGTCTGTGTAAAGTTATCTATCATTTTAAGTCACCCTGGACCAAAGTATAAGCTAAATAATGGCTAACAACAATAATAATAACAACAGTAATATAATTGTGAATTTCTTTGGTAAACTCACCCTCATGCCCAGAACAAGGAAGCCGATTTCTTCCATCAGAGGGTACTTCTTGATCTGCTGCTCCCGCTTCTCCTGCGAGGCAAATGGGTCGTAGCTCCTTTGACCAATCTTCACGTCCATAATACATGGCTTGTTAAACTTGCGTGTTATGTCTTCCAGCTTCAGGTAGAGATCTGCAGCCCAAAGATCAAGATGAATCCACAGAAGAAAAAATGTACAATCATACAGGATCATCAGTCATGTGTGGACCTTATATTTGCTGTTGCCCAGCTGTGAAGTAGCTTTTTCTACTACAGAAATACAAGTTTATATCTTATGCATTTGTTGTGTATGATCGGTGTTCAGTCACAGTTAGCTTCATCTGCACATATCTTCCTTACAAATATAATTCTGGTCTGTAACAACGGACTCATTGAAACCAAGACATTTCAGTAAAGGTTTACATTAAAAAAAAATCTAATTTACAAGAGCAGCGAGAACTTTGTTAAAACAGGATGTCAGATTTACAGTGGCTTACAGTCACAGTACATTCCTTCCAACAAGGAGGTCGAGTTAATGCTTTTATACTCAGGCAGTGTGTCTCATGCCATGGGAGTCCACCCTGGTCTGTTTAAACCTCAGGCTATCCCAGTTTTACTTAACTCTGCTCTTTATTGCTTAGCTGACATTTATTTTAATAGCAAATTACCTCATGTGGAGTTTCAGCTCTCAGTCAAAAACTCTATCAAATGTCAATTAGTGTTAATTAATATGAACTGTATATCAAATGGTCAAAAACATTTTATTATATACCAGTTCCACAAACCTATTTAATATATAATGCAACTGTATTGAAACATTTCATTTTACCTGTTGGAGCATCAGGTGAGGACCATGTGCCGTAGTATTTGGGGAGGTAACACTGAAGATCCAGCAGGTATGGATCGCTGGAGTCCGCAGTGTACACCTATGGCACAGAGTAACCAGGACACTATTACTTTACCTGTTTAAAAAGAACCACTGTGTTGAAGTCCACAGAGCCAATGAAATCCTACTGCATCACAGTTAACTGGTAGGCCATTCAGTAAAAAAAAAAAAAAAAATTAAACTTAAAGCTCATCTTGGGCAGAAAGTAGTGTGATAATCAGAAACTCCACCTTTCGATTTGAAGGACCCGAGTAACCTCTGGCAGCTGTACTTGTGATCAAGATAGTCAACCTAAACTGGTCCAGTAAAAACTACCTGGCTGTATAAAAATGAGTGAACCATTGTAAGCAATTTAATACTGGAAGTTGTTTTGGAGAAAAGCTAATACATAACTGGAAACATAAAAAGCAAAAAACATATATACAAATCACGCCTCTGTTGTATCCATCTACATGTGCAGTCAATTGGCAGGAAGTAAATCTTGCACATCTTGCACTAAAAGAGCAATCAGAGGCACTGGTGAAATAAACAGCTGTCTAAGCTCTTATGTAAACAGATGCCCCTCTGGCGTTCAAGGCATGGCGCCCCACAGAGGCGGCAGCCTGTTGACCTTGAATACACGCTGCGCTGCTCAAGTGGGCTGCCCAGCAAGGGCTCTCGAGCACCACTTGAGAGCCGCATCCTCTCGAGCAGCACGGCAGGTGTCTCAGTGAGCCTCGTGAATAAATCCGTCCTGTTTTATTTAATTAGAGTGATTTACAAGGGTGTCGCGGGGCAGCTTGGCCACAGGAAATGTGTTGCTGGCTGGCAGAGCATCTATATTTAATCTCGTCATTTGGCTCTCAACTAGCATGACCTTGTTTTGGAGCCTCTGTTTAACCTGTTTAACAGGGTTTAAGGCACTTTCCCTAATTTGTAATGCTATAATTTTACTTGATGTTTGCTAAGTTGCATTATGATTATAGGACGCTATAATAAAAACTAGTTGGGTTACCTGGCTCTGCCAGGGTCAAAAAGGGAAGGTGGCAGTGGAAAGGTGAAAAGTAGTAAGTAGTAGAAAAGTAAGTATATAATCACCAAACTGTTTTATCATTAAAGTGGTTGTATTCAGTACAGTCCTAGTCAAGGGGAAAATAAAAAGAAAAACTAAATTTAAATATGCATAATGATACATAATGTACTAAAATATACATAATGTACAACCCTTACATCACTGTGTGCATATTTTTTTAATAATCTTCACATATAAGAAAAAAATCTGTCGGCACATAGTAGTATATGTGGTGTCCACCCTATGAGTATGGGGCATGAGAAAATTTGTCAGCGCAAAAATCCTTTTGAATTTCGTAAGTTGTATGTGTTTATGGAACAAGAAAATGTGTCTGCATGACTACATACTCTACACATGACGTTACTATGTGCTGGATGTGACTCCATTTCTACCACCTCTCTGGGCCTGGCCAGAGAGCTCAAATGTTCCAATTTTCAAAATCCTAAGTAATTTTTATGAAGTTTAATGAACTCTACTGCACAAAAGCCTAACAATGTGAGAAGTACCTGTGTGCCAAATTTCCAGTTTGTAGTTTGAAAAACAAAGCCATGCTTAATTTTCAGGAAGTAGTCATCAATCCTATGGAAAAATTGGCTTTACTTTGTTAGAATTTATGTCAAAAATCTTATTTTAGAATTTGCCTGTTAGCAATGTGACTGTATTAACACTACAGGGTTTGTCCCAGTGTTTGTACAACCATCCACTCTTGAGAAGTAAACAATTAAAGTGCAGGTTCGGTGGAAAGCAAATCTATGTGTTGTGGAAAATCAGATCTTTTATAAAGTTAATGAAGCCACTCATGTCAAGTGTCATGCTTAGAGTTGTGCCTCCAGGCTACTTCTGGGACCATTTAGTTACAAAGAGGGGTCCTTAAGCACCATTCTCCCAAAGGCCCCCCATGCAAAATGCCTTATAAAGTTCTTTTAACAATCAGACAACAACAGGAACTGAGCCTGTAACATCCAGTGGAGTTTTACAAGCATGGTTGCTGTTTGCGGTGTAACTGTAGGGTGCTTTTCAGCAGTTACCTTCTTGTAGAACTGCAGTTCCCTTGGGCCTCGAGGAGGGGGCTGAAGCTGCTTCAGAACTGTGCCATCTGGGTGCTGTAGTATACCTGTACACAACACAATAATGAAAGGTTTAACATGCAGGGGCCTGCACAAAACACACAACACCCCCTCTGGTCCAAAGGTAGAACATCTTGGGGCTCCTAAGAAACAAACCATTAATGTATTGGAATTATTATGGAGTATGTATCTTTATCTATGGTACTGTAGCAACAGTGGAATTTAAACCCAAGACAAGGCAATTACAAGGCAACAACAGTCCCAAAAACTATGCTACCTGGTTCCAACATTTAGTTTAATATTTTTCAGGCTCTAATCATTCATAATGAAGACAGCATTATGTCAAGTCGTAATGATAACATCAAACGGCAACAAAGGCAGGCAACACACTTTTCAGCAAAACTGACTGTAAAGATCTATCTCAGCTCCACTAGGCAAAACTGCTTAGTGGGTTATTTTTGCTTAGAGTTGGCAAAATGCTGCTGAAACCTCCCTTCTGCCTGTCAGAGGCCAGCTGCAGAACTGCAGAACATTAGCGGTACATTGTCCAAAAACCACACAAACTGCTGACCCTGCCTCAGCAGCCCGTGAAAGGCTCCCATAGCAAATGCGTTCGTCAACAGTACAGCTATCCTGCGGTCTGCTGCCCAGGTCACCCACGAGAAAACACTATTTCAGCCATGTGCTAAATCTTGAGTCAGGAAGGGTGTGAGAAGATCTGCATTGATAAACTCTGGATGGACATTTCATAGCTTCTGCAAATACTGCTCCAGCAATCACACACAACTGGAGTTTAAAGGAGTTAGGCTGTAGCAGAATGTGTGTGAGTCCCTGCTATATATAGTTTCCCAAATACACTGCTTACTTGTGATCCCCCCATTAAAAGGCCACTTTACCCCATAGCCCCCATAGACACACTGCTGTGCAGCAGAGGGATGTGTCTGAAATTAAAATTTAAGAATACAAAAACAAAAATGTTTCCATACGTTTTTCTTCTAAAATTACAGGATTATGAAATGTTCTGAATACTATAGTGCTCACTTTTGTTTCCTGCTTACTACTGCATTCAATGTCATAAATATATTTTTCATTGTGAAAAGCATGGAAACATTTAAAAATATTTTTGATATTTTAAACATTTATGGATTGGAGTTATGACATTTAGAGCAGGAGAAGTTACCAAAACTTTGTCTACATTTATCTTTTTGCAACATCTCTGTTCTGCACTTTTTTAGTTAGCATTGTAGAGCCCAGAAAAACTGTCAGTTTGTCACATCACCCAACTGTCCACGGCACTTCCTATGACACAAATTTCTCAGCAAAAAAAAGCAAAAACGGCAGGGTGTCATTAGGTTGTACTACTGACTGTGCGGTTTCACAGGATCAAAACAACTGATAGCATTTTGCGACATTTCTATCTATCCACTCTGCACCTGAACAGCAAACCTTCACTTTTACGCCAAGAACAACTGTTCACTTCACTTACTTTTTTATCTCTAGCAAACCTGAATGCATATTTTTTACATACATACATACATACACACACACAATCATATACATATACAATCATATATCATACACAATGTCCCTGAACCTGAACTATACAAAAAAAAAACTCTCCATCTGTAATGAATTGTTATTTTGAAATGTGAATGTTATGCGTCTTGCTTGTATTGTGCCTGCTGTTTACTCATAGTATTTGGACTGCAATCAAGTCTAATTCAGGGGCCTGTACAATATATTACACAATGTCTGAACCACAAGCAGAAAAATGTTGAACAGCCTGCTGACCAAGAGTGAGGGGGATCTGATGCGGCTTTGTGTCTAGTCAGCTGTACAAAATGGATCAGGTGCACATTTTGATCTCTGTTGCAAAATGTGCCAGTTTTGCTTAAAGTCCAAGGGAGAAGAGAGGGAAAGAGAGAGAGAAATTATGGTTTATTAGTGATATAGGTGCTTTAAAGTGTTTTAGTGATATTTGAGTGAACTGGTTGAGTTTTTTTTGGGGGGGGGGGTGAAACAAATTATAATTTTTTCCCCCATTTAAAAAAATGGAAAATAGGCTCTCTGTTTAAGTCTGGTTTTCAGGATTAATAACGTGAACAGGAGAATGACTATGTATACCTACATTCTGTTATCGAAGTGTAACTGGTTCTTATAAATTGCTAGATCACCACAAAAAAGAAATTCAAGAAGCTATTTCTATTATTTCTTATGACAAAAATTATGATTTGTTCCAGGTCATCCAAAATATTCCTAACACTTTAGAATACCTGTTTCAGCATGATAAAGAACGTTTTAAGCACCAATTACCTAATTATCAAAGTTTTAATGAGGAAATTAATATGGATGTGTGTTTACATGCAGTTACTTCTTTGTTCTTTTAAACAGTATCATATATTATGTTTACTTCCTTATTACGAATAGCAATGAAGATTTAATAGTCAAATTTATATTAAAAAAGAAATGAAAACATAAGTGAAAATAATAAAATGTCCCTACTATAAAAGGCTGTTACTGTAATGAACTGTTACTGGGGTACTTACTGACTAATCAGAAGTGGACAAAATCATGAAAGCACAAACTGCATTTGAACAGAGGCCACACAATGGCAAATACTGAAAACACAGATGCTGGGTGCAGCATTGCCTCCTAGCTTCACACATACTCGCGTCAAGTCTGAATATTTCCCTGAGGTGCTTCGGCTTCGCTCAGGTGCTGCTGGTTATGTTGGGAGTTCTTGACTCAGACCCTGAGACAGGTTTAATTTACTGCTCATTACAAAAGTTGATCAAAAGAATTTTACTCCCTACTCAGAACTGAAAAAAAACTGCCTGTCCCACCCCACGTATATTGGGACCTCCGAACCTGGGGTATAGGTGTATACACATTTAAAAACCATAGATAGATCATTTATACAGTAAAGCCAATGTCTCGATTTAAACAAACCAGTTGTGCAACACAGGGTCACAGTGGTCCAGAGCCTATCACAGAAACAGAGAGCACAATTCCCCTGGACCATCACAAGTACGTGTCAAGTGTGATTTTTAAGTGTATATGTGAACTGAAACATATACAAGCATATGCTGAAAACATGAGAACGTGACATGAATTAAATGAAAATTAATTAACAGCCATGAACATATAACAGGAATGCCATTACCCGCTGTATCCTGATCAGCAGCACAGTGGTCCAGAGCTTGTACCAGAACCACTGGGCAGTAGGCTATGCATGAATGTCACTAAACAAAAAAGGCCTAAACAAGAAGAGGAGACATGACTGCCACTGACCTACTTTATCAACTCCATACTTGTGTCCGGCCACCTGATGGGACAGCGGCACGCAGCCATTGAGGTACTTCTCTAGCCCCACCTGGAGCTTCTTCTCTGTTCCACAGAGGCTCCCCTCTTGGCTCAGTCTTCCCAGGGATGGCAGAGAAGAGTCCATGATCTGGTGCTGATTTGACATCTTAACCATTGAGTTTAAAGTTAATGGCTGATTTGAAACAACAGAAAAACACATATGTTGAAAAAATGTTGGGTTCATGCAGCCCACTCCTCATGGACAAGCGGACAGCAGGCTCCAGGCTCCTCACAAGTTAAACTGCACCCCAGCCACATTCCACTTCCTCTACGGAGCCCCACTCAGATGACGATGATGATTCCACCGTATGGATGGATCCAGGGTTGTAGAAACGACAGAACGTCCCAATTTCTAGATTCCACAAGCGACAGAACGTTCCAACTTCTGGATTTCGAACTCGAACGCCACGTTTTAATCCCGTGCGATCATTCTAACCAGAGAGCAGAACCGGAGGTGCAGGAAATGAGGGAAATGCGAGAGGTGCAGGTTGGTTCCGTGGCGCTCACGGGTCCACATCGCCATAAACAGGCAGAGGAGCCCTGGCGCAGGAGGGCGGCTTCCCCACTCCGGCCAGGATCGGCGCGCCAAACACTAACTAATCCCGCGTACAAACAAAATCGGAATAGAGCAGAAGGTGTTCGGTGCCTTCGCAGTGGGTGAGTGTGTGTGTGCGTCTGTGAGAGAGCGAGATCAGGCCAGTCTTTCCAGTTCGACTCCGGATTCCAGCGCCACTGCCGTGTTCTTAGCGTTCAGCTGACACATTTGCGGCACCTCAACTGTCGTAATGCTGCGCGCGACTGCTGTGGAAACTGATAACACGAGATCACGCACACTCAGGCACGTTGCGCTGGCTGAGGAATTGCGACGCACAAACACACAGCCAAACAGGCCTTGGAAGCAACGTTTCACAACAGAACACCAAATTATTTCCTAAAATACGATGGAAAAAGTGCCGTGAGAGCATGTAATTCCACCCACAATCAGCAGGCTGCACAACTACAAAGTGAACGAAATTCCATTTAATTTGAATCATACTTTTGTGCAATTGCCTGCATTACAGCTTTGTCGTGCAACACACAATGAAAATACAGGATACATTATTATTGTTGTTATTATTATTATTAATGTTAATGTTGTAATATGAAATATCCAGCAAACTAAAGCCTAATGTTGGAATTAAGCTTCGTGATAGTATGATAAACGTTTTACTGTGAAATAAATAACACAGTAGGCAATGGAAGACTTGTGACCAGGGATGAACAACTTAAGACAGAAATAGTGGTAAAGTAATGAAGTAGTAATTCAGGAAGCAAAATAAAATGCATTTTAAAAATGCAATAGAGGTGTCCGTTCATACATCCATTTTCATTAACCACTTATCCTGATTTGTGTGGTCGGAATCCTGGAATCGTTGGACGAAAGACCACGAAACAGCCCCCGAAATAGGACGCCAGTCTATCGCACGGTGACCATACGCCCCATTCACACACCATGAGCAATTTAGAGTGACCAGTTAACCTGAAACACATGTTTTTGGACTATGGGAGGAAACCCACACAGACTGCGCCAGATTAGAACTGAGGTAGTCGCGCTAATCGCTGAGCCACCGTGCCGCCCACATCATTTCATTTTATTTTCAAAAATCTGTTCCTACATCCTACAGACATGAACCAGACAGGACAATAAAGCCAAAGATTCAGACAGCGGGGGAAGGAAGCACTCAGCTCACAGTACTCTACTGTAGCTTGATCTAGATGAGAGGTGTAGCGCCCCCTGCTGGATCATTTCCGGGGCACCTCAACTCAACTCTGCACGTGTTTTTTGTTTGTTGTCCCCAACCTTTTATGTGCCACGTTTTCATCTGCTGTGCTTCCCCAGTTTGAAATTTGAACCCAAAGTTCAAATTTATGCCATTCGACGCTTAATGCCCCTAAAAGAAGTGTCTGGAACAAAGGTGAAACTGAAGGTGGAAAGAATAATAATAACGAATAATAATGGTTATGGGGTAAACTGGTCAACAACTGGCATAAAATAACTGTCAAGAGAGTAATTTTAATTATATTTAAAACAATAAAGATATTGAAGTAAAAACTGAAAAAAATGTTACTGTACATATATTCAAAACTTTTACAGAATCTAAACCTTAAAGTAAACGATGGAGGTTTGCATTGTTAAATTTCTTTTGATTTTGACTAAGCTATGCAGGACAAGCAGTTAATGATACTGAGTCTGCTGTTGTTACTGTGTCTTAAATGACAAAAAGCTCCCAGTTGTGGTAGCAGTGTATTCCTGTATCTCTACTAAATTAATTTATTACTAGTTAACTCATTGGTTTTTTATCATTTGTCTTGATTTGATCCACAAAGCAGTGAAAAAGAAATTCATAAAGG
Source organism: Arapaima gigas (assembly GCA_900497675.1). NCBI lineage: Eukaryota > Metazoa > Chordata > Actinopteri > Osteoglossiformes > Osteoglossidae > Arapaima > Arapaima gigas. The sequence goes on along the minus strand of UFQX01000201.1, from coordinate 941,751 downwards.
ACAATTAAAAAAAACTATGGGGAAGATCTGGGAGTTACAGTATCCATGTCAATGTGTAGTGAATGTAAACTTAAAAACATGCTTCTGCAGACTTAAATGTATGTATGTATGATCAAACTTTATTTTCCATGTATCAGCAGTTACACTAAACAGAAATCAGTGATACATTTTCAGTTGAAGAACAGTTTTCTTACATGAAAAATTATGAGACCCATAGGTACTGGAAAATCATCACAATCAGTTGGCACTTCTGGGAGAAATAAATAGAACACAAAACAGTCAGACAAACACTCCTCATTTGAGTTATTTTAACTCCAATTAGTTATAATGACTGAAATTGTGTAATTCAGAAATTCCAAATCCTGTTCCTTACACGTCTGTATGTGCAAGTTTTTGATACAAATAACTATTAATTAACACAAATGAACTTACTCCTTCACTGAAATATATCACTTCTCTGTTTTTTGTTGTTCAGAGGTTCTAAGAAACCACCCACACTACAATCCAAAAGGACCAGGAATGTTGGCCCTGGTTTATCCTTACAAAAACAACAATTAATCAAAATAGTTATGACTGGTTTACTTTTGCTGTTGAAAAGTTAACATTTAAAAATGAATGCAGTGATGTCACAATAACAGTTGTTTTGCATTAAAATGTTTTTGTCAAGGAGATATCAATTATACAGAATGCATCACATTTAGCATAATTATATGTGTATGTGTTTGCCTTAAACAAGCATCAGTGTAGCCAGTGGTTTCAAGTCTTTCAAGCCATCAGAGAATTCTACCCAATAAAACACACAAATCCTAAAGCTGATACAGTCTACAGTCTTATTATGACAAACAAGCCAGATACTAATTAAACATCACACTATATATAAACACCAAGACATTCATGAAAAAGCAACACAATTATATGTCTGTTTTCTTGGGAAGTGTTCTTAGAAGGTCTTTACGCTTCCTTTCTTTTGATTATGAGAGGACCAACGTTGTCCCCAGTCTCCTCATTGTGTTTTGTATGGGAGCCGTCACACAATGGAAACTATCAAAAGAGAAGGACACACAGACTGATTAACAGCTCAGATGACACTGATGCAATTCCTCTGATTATATACTTGTGTTCCAATGATGACCAATGAATAAAAAATATTAAAAATGTAACTATAGAAGGAAAAGGCCATGGTCTTTACTTTCTTGGAGCGCCAGCAGCGACAGTACACAGCCTTGTCTCCCAGGTCCTCAATGTCGAAAGCATGCACCACTTTGGGGTTGTCCTTCTGTAGATCCAGATTTACCCTGGATTTGCAACATTTGTCCTTTGAGAAGAATGTCTTGTAGGCAAGGACACCTACAGCTGCAGTTCCAGCAGCCAGGGAGACAGCTGCAATCCATTCGGCTGCAGTTGGAGGTCAGATAAGCACATTTAAAATCATGTACTTCAAATTAATTTCGACAAATTTAACTGACTTAAGTTCTGTCATCAGTCAGACATTCAGGCATTACATTGAAATACATTCATTAATTTCTCCAAAGCTATGGAAAATACAGGATAAATCAATCACTTTCAAAGACACCCACATAATTGTCAAAGCACCATCATTTTACTGGTACACATTACTGGAGAAGTAAAACTGAGAATATCTTTTCATAAACATGACAGATATGATACAACATAATGGATGTGTTTTGAGACCCTCCTTCAATGTTGAGAAGGATACAGCAGTTCTGAGGAACAGAGGGAGCTTACTTTATCAGAATGAAGACAAAAACCAAAAAAGAGACTTCTAATTCTGGAAAAATGAGTCAGTGGGCCCATTAAACAATTGAAGGTGGAGAAACACAGGAGAGCTCTAGCTGGAATGCAGGAAATAATCAGGCCCTGTAGTCATCAGGGTGCATTATTTCTTGTCTGTCTTTCTGCCCACACCCAGGAACATGCTTCTCAGGGAGTAAATAAGTTGACGTCCCTCATTTGAATTTTGGCAATTCGGTTCCCAGGGAATCCATTTCGTAACAATGAACCAACTCAGTAAAACACAGCAGTTGACTATAAGACTCTACTAAATCACCTTGACTACCACAAAATACTGAAAATAAACAAATGGCCCCTTAAGGGTTGCAAGCAATACTGTAGTTCTTAAAAGTGTGAAGTTAAATTTCATCTCAATTAATATATAATTATTTTTAGTATCCTTTAAATAAAAAATGCCACAAATTAAAACAAAGTATCAAAGGACCTAAAAAAACCAAAAAGACAAAAATATGAACGAGCAGGTTGTGCTTATTTGTATGTCATTACGGGCAGCACTCTCACAAAGTTACAAAAGGACAGTCAGAATAACATCAAGAGCTTAAAATAGTCCCGATGTATGAATTCTTTGTTCTGCACAAAAATAAAAACTGAAATAGAGTGTCTATCTATTATGAGCACTGAAAAAGCGTGATTTATATTTCTATAATCCAAGGACTATCGTGTAACTGGAAATCAAGGGTAACATTATGCATATAAATAGTAAGATGCACAAATCAATGATCAGACAAAAGCCCCTACCTTTGGACATAGAATTCGAGCTCATGTCTGCCGGTCAGACGGTGCACGGTTTGCTACCCTTATCGTATCAGTAAGGTCAGCGGTTAGAGGGAAAAAACACTTCCGCATACACTAAGTGTCACGTGATCACACGCTGGGTGATGAGGAGGGGTTAGGTCTAACACGACGTACGAGCTGACGTAAGGGCCGTACAATGATGTACAATTTAACGTACAAAGTCGTACAATGACGCAACTGGTGAGCATATTTTACTAAAGGCATATGCAGTTGCATTTCCTTAGTGATTATAAACAGTGTGACATTGAAAAAAGACTAAATCTTATTTATTTGTGAATTTATATTATATATAGTTTATTGGAACAACATTTGCTTTTCAATATAAACAAATGGTTAATTGTTAATAGTTAATATAAATAAATAATTCATCAGTTTAATTTTTGGAACTATAATATTTTACTTCTTGGCTATAGTTCCTATAATTCAGAAAGCATCTTTGCTTAAAGGAATAAAACCAGTGGTGGGAGTGGGACGCAAAGCAGCAGCTTTCAGGTTTTAAATTTAATGTCCTTTATCTTATCTATTACCCCAATACATTTACGGATACTTCTGTCCTTCGGCAAACGCCTTCAAAGTGTAACAGACATGGAAAAACTATTGATGCAAAAAAAAACTACAGATCCCACAATGCATTTTGTTCTTAAATTTGATTGCGCAGAAAGCAAAAACTGAAAAACTGGATTAAAAAAAATTCCCTGTTGGACAGTGAACTGAATATGGACAATTTTCTTTCTTTTCATTTCATGTAAATAAAGGGCCCTATGGCTTTGAAAAGAATTCAAAAGGTAAGTAGGTAATTTCATTCAGTTCAGTTCAATTCATTTTTTGAGCGCTTCTCACACAAATCACTCAGAGTGCTGAACAGCAGATTAAGACAACAGAACAGATAACAGGTATATAGTGAAGTTATAGATAGAGTTACGTATTTAATAGGAACAACTATACAGGGTATTAGCGCAGTATGGTAAGTCTGCTGGGAAATGAGAAAAACAAAAAACTCCCAACCAGGAGGCAAGGGGAAAAAAAGAAAAACTTCTGACGGTCCGTGTGCCAGTAGCTGCCCACCCCTCCTGGGCATTCTACTCATAGAAAAATAGTGCCAGTAGTAACACCTCAGAAAGATTATACTGCTAAGCACAGCATTGTGTAGGACAGTAAAAGCATATCAAGATGCAGGTGTCCTGATCACATTTTCATAACATGGGGTCCTCAGCTCCGGGCAAAATGGAGAGTTGTCATCACTGGCCTCTATCTTTCCCTTTTGTAAATCAGTGTAGTATGTCGTTTATAAATTAATGTATTTATGCAGATGATGTTTTAAAACCTACTCTATCACTACCAGTTAATGGTCCTTAAAGTTTTTATTTCTTGCTCGTAATATTAGATACTTTATATTGTAGTGAATGTTTCCTCAGAATATAATATCCTGATTAATTTAGTGAGGTTATTAACTGTTTCCTGGACCAAGTATACAAGGAGGAATTTTCAGAGCTGCTTTATTTTCTTACTAGTGTTTACATTAAATTTAAGTTTGACGTTGGTTAATTTTAATTTCAATAGTCATCAATTTTTACCAGTCAGATACCTGACCGTATTCTAAAGTTACATAGTCCAAATATCAGTTGATAAAATCCTCCTGATATTCCTCCTCTCTCAGGAGTTGCATGATTTAGAACAAGACCCACCTTCACTGTGTTCAGCTGGACCAGCTGGAGAGGACTGTAAGTTTCTTTTCCTGTTGGTATTTTCTTTTTGAGAAATCCATGTTTGTTAATCTGGCACTTTAGATCCTTTTTGCCTTGTTTTGCAGTGTTTCACTGGGAAGCAACAATAATTGGACCGGTAAATATGGGCTTTTTTTTTCTTTCACGTACCATTTTCTTATTTTTTAATTGTGACAATATATCATAGATGTATTTCAACAGACACATGATTTAACATTTGTAATTTGAAATAGCACAAAATTAAAAAATAACAGTTAATATTATCCATATTAAAAGTTTTCCATTTAAAATTTAGCTATTCATACAAGAGAACTGCAGGACCCACATCACAGGTTTGCTGCTCGTGACAGAGGTACTGAATGCTATTTTAAAATATAATGAACTTTGTGTTTCAACCATGGAGGATTTCTCTGTTGCAGGCTGACAGTCCATATCAAGGAGGAGTGTTTTTTCTCACAATACACTTTCCTACAGACTATCCTTTCAAGACACCAAAGGTTACAAATAAATTCTGGTTGTAGTAAATTTCTTTGTATTGATAAAGCATGTAGGTGAGATTATTAATATTTATTTTACCTCTAGGTTTCATTCACAACAAAAATATACCACCCAAACATAAATAGTAATGGAAGTATTTGCCTGGACATCTTGAGGTCACAGTGGTCACCAGCTCTAACAGTATCAAAAAGTAAATACACATATCTTGAGGTGTTCAATATGGTGTAGATCTCTATGTACCAACATGTAAAGTCTAGCCAGAAGAAAACTGATATCAGTATCATCTGTATAACCATAATGTATATAAACATGATTCATAGATACAAATGTATGATTTTAGTATAGTAATTTATTTCAGTCATTGTTCATGTTAGAAGCAGTGCCGTCATATACACATAATAAAAAGAATCTGTTTTCCAGTTTTACTGTCCATATGCTCATTACTCTGTGATCCAAACCCTGATGACCCCTTGGTTCCAGATATAGCTCACATCTACAAGTCAGACAAAGAGAAGTGAGTATAATGTTTTCAAGTACAGGACTGAACAAGTCAAAAAGTGGGCTATTCTTCCACAAAAAAGGGTTCCTGTTTTTAGGAAGCAATAGCTTTATTTATGTAAAAATCTGTGTTTTTAAATTTTTGTTGCAACAAAAAACAACATCCATCTACGATCATCATTTTAGTAGTTGTTCAGGTAAAGTACAGTTATTCTGGTTTGGTAACCCATTTGTTTTAAAAAAAGAAAAAAGTAACATCAATTGTGAAGAAAACTTGACCTATTGACTATTGACCTATGATTATTAATAACATTTTTTCCCTGTGATTTTAAATGTAACAAATGTTAAGGTAGTGTTCTTTTAAATTATATCTTCACTTTGTTTAATGCTTCTTTTGTGTAGGTATAACAAAATGGCAAAAGAGTGGACCGAAAAATATGCAATGTAAAGACATTGCAGATATTTTCAAGTACAGAAAAGGGTTTTTTTGGCCTGTAGGTATTATTTATATAAAATATATATTGTGCAGTAACATTACAGTAATCTTTAAAAAAGATAAAAAATATTTTAAAGTTAATTTATAATGTGTAATATACAGTCTTTAGTGTATGTAAGTTCATTATATTGAAATAAAAGTTAATTTTAAAGTCGTGCAAGTTTTTTCCAGTTTATTACACCATTTCTTTCCTTGTCTACCAATAACATTTTTATAGACAACATAAGAGTGCATCCAAAAAGAAAGAACTCTAAAAAGAAGTTTTTATTTTAGACCTCCTGTCAGGGGATCATAGCTTTGACTCAACAGTTAATAAACGGACATCTAGGACATCATTTCCAACTCATTTGTCAATGAACAATTTTACACCTAGACCTGAGTTGAAAACCACTCATAGTTAAGCTAATATAAATTTGGGGTTTAATTTCAGATAAAGAAAATTAAAAACTTAAATTTTCCGGTTTGGCTAAAGGACTCAACAGGTAGAACAGGGATTCAAGACATGCATTTATAATTTTAAGGTTAATTGTGCTCGCCTTATTTTGGCTGTCATATCCTTAAATAAGTGTTTGCATGTAAAATATCTAGTTTAATCAGGCAATGCGTCCTCTAAGCGATGAAACAGGAATAATGTAATAACTTAATAGGCGGCTGTCATTTATCGAGAAACTGTCACTTTGAATTATACGGACCGTTTTCCCATACGGCCTTTCGACAGCAGAAATTTGTGTTGACTCCGTTTGCACTAAGGTGTTAAAACCGTGTGGTTTTCATTTTAATTGGTCGAGGTGTAATGTACTCTACATTGCTATTGGCTGGCCCCAGCGAATCGGCCTTCACGTAAAATGCGTACAAAACGTATACGTGTTAGACGTTGCAGCGTCCAATGTGAAAATGGAGCGGGTTGTCTAGCCGTGTGCTTGGGATTGGACGACGTGTTCAGTTTTGTCTCGAAGCAGGAGAGGTGAGCAGCGTGTTTTCATGAACTCTTCTGATTGTTTATACCCACCAGTCCAAATGCATCTTTGTGGTCAAACTGCGTAATTTCTGTAGAAAATGGCACACTGCACAGCACTTTCATCGTCCGTTAGCCTGCTTATCAAGCAGCTCAGGCTTTCTTCTGTTGCTGCTCTTTCAAGGTAAGGGATCAAAGCAAACTAAGTTCAAATATTTAAGTTAATGTTGTCATTACGGTCATGTAGTTGCTTTTTTGATTTTGTATTTTTGCACAACTGAATACCTAGCAATGTTGCAATTTACCCTTTGGCTAATCTTGAACCGATGAACCTTGTATTGATAAGGATAAATATCTCGCTCCACCCCCTAAAATTAATAAAGATGTGATTCTTACTGAATACAATATATGATATACAGTACGTTGCAAATATGTCTGTGTTTTTGAAATGTAATATTTCTGTAAGACATACGTTTTACTTAAATTTGAATTATGTCCCAGTATCAAGACAATGACATGAGGAGAGTGTCTAAATCTGTGGTTTTTAACCAAGGTCCCTGTGTTATTGCTCCACAACCTCACTATTAAGGTGCACTGGTGTTGTAGTTCCAGCACTCAGGGCTTTCAGCTCCACCCCAGATGGACCGCCAAAGAAGCCTGTCAATGCATATGTACGATATGTGCAGCAGCAGAGGCCTCTCATCATCAAACAGTTTCCAGGTAAAATATAGCCCCTGTTTAGCTCTTCATTTAGTGGAGATGACCCACAAATGTTTATTTAAATGCATCATAATTGTATGCTATTAGTACTACTAATTATTTAAAGTTGTCCATTTACAATAATGATTTTATTTGAGATTGGTTTTTGTTTTTCTCAGGACTCTCGGTTACTGACGTAACTCGAAAAGCTGCACAGCAATGGAAAGACCTCACAACTGAGCAAAAGAGGGTAAGGAAATGCATTATCTTTATCTTGAGTGATGTTTTGTGCTCTAGTTTGTAGAGGAACTTTTCTTTAAAAATATTTAACGTGAACAATATAATTTGTTTTTCAGTGTCTGTGGGTGTGGTGGTTTTAATGGTTTGAGGTGTTCCTAAATGAATTTTACTGAAATTTATTAGAATAAGGCTATATGCATATTTAGTTGCAACTGCTGAAAGAAATCTTTTGCTGTTATGTACCATATTGTTGTTAAACCAGTGAAATAAAACCTGAAATCCCACTGGTCCACTCAGCCTCTCGATGTAGGTGTGATAAGTGTATATATCTGATTTAGATCTTAATTGAAAATGTTTTAAAGCCCTATGTGGAAGCAGCAACTACAGCCACACAGCAGTATTTTGCTGACATGAAGAGATACAAAGCTCAGCTCACTCCAGAGCAGTCTGATGCTCTGGAAAAGAAGAAGAGCGAAATCATGGCCAAAAAAGAGGCAGCTAGGAAGAAGAGGGTAAGCATAGCAGTCCCCACTGTTTTCATCAGGCTCTCCTTGTACTGAATTGTTACGTGACGGTATAATACAAGTGGAATAATGTATTTATAGTGACTATATTGTGGGAAATTGGTTTTTTCGCTAGTTGCTTAGGTCAAATTTGTTTTGAAGAGGCTGTTTTTATGTTTTATTGCAAAGTAAAGAATACATGTTACTTAGCCCTATTACAGGCTAATCCAGGATTCTGCACAGTATTCCAGGTGGACTGTAGTTTACAAGGGTGCAAGAATTATATTTTATGCTTTACATTAAATATAAAAGTAGATGTTTAAAAGCTGCATGTTTATTGCAGCAATTTATTGTTTTTGCTTTATCAGGAATTGGCAAGACTGGGAAAGCCCAAGCATCCCAGAAGTGCTGTCAACATCTTTATGACAGAGCATTTTCAAGAAGCCAAAGGAGAAACACCACTGGTGAGGTCTAAATCAGTTTTTAGGATACATTATATTTGTCTTTAGTGTGTACTACCCATTATTCTGTTGCAAATTTACTGAACATTTAACATGGTTTTACCTGTTATAAGTATACAAAGCCTTTGGGTTTTTTTAGGCCAAGATGAAGGCCCTAATGGACATCTGGAAAGACTTGTATGGTGCTCAGAAACAAGTGAGTTTTACAGCCCAAAACTGAAAAATCATTTGAAGATTTGTGAATAATTTGATGTCAATTTGATTAGCCTTGGTCTAGTTGCAAACAGTATATCAGTATTACTTAGATTGTGTGTAATTACTGTGTAATTATTTCTTGTAAGGTATATCTGCAGCTGGCAGAAGATGACAGGATCCGCTACAAAGAAGAAATGAAGACCTGGGAAGAGGAAATGATAAAGATTGGAAGGAAGGACCTCATTCGAAAGAAGTCTGCTAGAGAAAAACAGTACAGGGAGGAAAATAAGGAAACAGAAAATTCAAAGACAAGACGGTTAAAACAAAGGTGACTTTATGACAGGAGTCTAGTTGATTGACTTCAAAGTAAATATATGGATCATGTAGCAATTTATAAACTGAATACCACTCGTACATAGTTCTAGATTCTCTGGATTTTCAACTTCAAAAGCATCTGGTCAGTTTAAGCAGTTTTTTAATGTTATAAAGTGATAATTAGAGAAAATAGTGTAAATAACATGTTCCTGGAGATGATGCTGAATGTTTTTAAATGTCAAGGAATGTGTAAGATTCACAAAATGTGAAGGATGCTTTTTCCTACTCAGAAAGTTTAGAGTTTATGGTCCATTTTTTAAAAATAAATTTCCTAAAACTTAAAGTTGCAAAGCCAATAAGTTCTTTAGTAACATGACTAAACACAATGTACTTGTACAGAAATCAAAAATAAATTTTTTGTCAAAGGTAATCTGTTTTGAAAATAGTTTGTTTTTTTTTTTTCTCCCCCCTATATATATATTTTGCCTCCCACTGGATAGGAGAATACCGGTCCTGTTTAATGCTGTATTGCATTGAAATTCGATTGAATATCGAAACTGGTTAAGTTACCTGTTGCTACCCGGTTCAAATTAGAAAGTGTAGAAGTGGACAGGTAAATAGTAATAACACATGATGTATCACTGAACTGTTCAGTATTACTGTTAAAGTTTTTGTACCCCACCCTCCTTAGCACTCCCCGTTGACAAACTTTATTACCTTTAATGTGTGTGCACAGCAAAATCTGTCAGCATAATGGGCTTTCAGAATAGTATAGTCTTTCTGGAGTTTAATGAACTTGACTACACTAAAATTTCACTTAAAATCTTATGCCAAATTTCAAGTATATGATGTGAAAAAGAAAGCGCTGCATTAAAGAACAAACAGACTGAGGTATGTAGATTTTGAGATGTGATCTTTCTGCTTTTCATGAGTTCAGTTTTGTCCCTCAGTTTGAACAAGAAATGTACATTAATACATCTCATGTTCTTTGGGATTGTATTATCTTTGAATTCACTAACCTTCTTAGAAAATTATAAATTACACAAAAATTTCTGAAATTTACTGTTCATTTCTTAAACATTAAAAATCATTATGTACATAGACTGGATTATATTTGTAGGTGGGTTTTTTTTCACGTTATTGACATCTTTTTATTTTTTTATCCATTCGACAATAATGGAAACTACTATTATAAATAGAAAAACACAGAACATCATTTGTGAAACAATTTGTAAATCTGAAGATTTTTTTATGTCTATATACAACACACGTATGGTAAAAATCTATATATTTATTCGAGAGGTAAATTTTATAGTTCTCATGTATGGCGAAAGCGCTACTTCAAAATTTTCGATATTTTTAAATTCATCAGGCCTTCCCACAATGCACCTCAACAAGAACAGCTACAGCGGAATGACGGCGTACAGAAACCGTATTTTGTTTCGCATTTTAATTGGCCGATGCCTTTCGCTTTCTCTAATGTCATTGGTTACTTCTAAAAGAGTCGGATGTGATGCAAAGCTCTAACTGGAAGATATTCTGTATTATACCGCCTATTCTTTCAAAACGATAACCATAATACTTTTAACAGTTTGGGTTTATTTTCGGGTGTCTCGGTATGTTCAAAAGTTCATACAGTAAAATTGCTATTTTAAGTGAGGTGGAAAGTTAACTAGGGCTATTGTATTCTATATTTAGTGAACTGTCGGCTCTACGCGGTTGCTACGTCTGATTATTGGGCCTGGGCAATGCTGTGAGCGCTCTCTTGTCTTTCATGCCTTGTCAAAAACTGAAGGTCTGCGGACAAAACTGCCTTCCATTCTACCTGAAAAATTGTTCAGCTCAATGCATGATTGAATTTACGGGCATATGCTTGCATAGACATTTATTTGGATGAAAGATGCTTACCTTTAGTCTAGTGTCCGCGGGAGCGAACCTCCTGGTGAAGTCTTTGGGTTTTCTGCAAAGTGTTTCTGTCCTGAGGTAAGTCCAGTTGAGCGTGTCGGAACTGAACGCGAAAACCGTCGGTGTCACGAGTTACTGTATTAGTATTTGGTGAAATTAATACCATTTAAAAGTTACAGTACACCGGAGTAACCTGGGCAGAACCCGTAAGACAGTAACTGGAGTGAAAATAGAATAGCATAGCAGTATCATACATTTTCGGGAACTGCTGAAAAAGATCTGGGAAGACATGGTGGCCCGTTTCAATGTGTTAATATAATGGGTCAGTTTGGTACGTGTCTGTGTGCATGATGTAGGCGCCCATTTATCGCTGCCATCCCGGCGGCCCGGCACTTCGGTAGCTCCATGGACGGCCCTCCCAAGAAGCCCAAGACGAGCTACATGCATTTCGCCGAGCAGCAGTGGCCAATCGCCCTGCGCGAGCACCCAGGTGGGGCCGCGAAATGAACTTATCTGTGGGGCAGGTATCACACCTCACCGTTACTGATGCCGTGCTTCTAAACTATTTCCATCAGGTGTCAAAGTTGTTGATCTCAGTCGAAAGATTGGACAGAAGTGGAGGGAAATGACACCTGAGCAAAAAAGGGTGAGAACTTATAATTTCAGTATATATTGCTATATAAAATATGTCTTATCTACCAGTGCTTGAATTGGGCCAGTACTCTATGTATATGTAGAGAAAGTAAATCAGCATTGAAAATGAGAACAAATCTTTTCTAACATGTCAGTCAGCCTCACTTGGGGGTGGGTAGAGACATTAAGATGCATGCAGGTCATTGTACTGACCTTACTCTGCACCCCTCTCCTAATAAAGGCATAAAGATGTCGCTGTCATGAAGTGCTCAGACAGAATACTTCAGTGCTGTTTCTGTAGTTGTCTTAGTAAAATGGACAACTGTATAATAACTAAAATAGAGACTACTGAAAAATAAGCACTACTTAGTGCTCAGCAGTATGCCATGCTGCCACTTACATGTTTTGGGAGTACTGGAATTCCTTCTTACTTGTGCTTCTCATGGGTGCTCTTTCCAGTTGCAAACAACCAGATTGTCAGGCTGAGCTGCTCTCCCAGCAAAGACCGCTGTAGTACATGGACGTTATTCATAGTGTAGCCATAATAGCTGCATTTTGTTACCTAACGTGCACTGTTACACTGCAAGTCAGCTCACACACTACTTTATGCAATTTTCATTATTTAGAAATAATTCAGCATTATTTCAAAACTTCTTTTAGAAATACTGTGAGAAAACAAGTGGTTTCAAACCTGTACATACTTAAATTTTGATATTTTGGTAAATTATTTTTGAAGCCCTTTGTGGAGGCATCAGTGGCTGCCAGGGAGCAGTACAATGCTGAGATGGAGCAGTACAAAGCCCAACTCACTCCAGCTCAGTCTGCTGCACTGAAGGAGGAAAGGCGAGAGAAAATGGCAAAGAGGAAGGCCAGCAGGAAGAGGAAGGTGAGTTTACCTGGAAAGGCAAGTCCTTTAATGATGGGCACACGGCAGTATTTTTGCTTCAGGGGATTAACATAGTATGCTTAAGTACTTGTTTAATTTACTTGAATTGCTCCATTAAAATATGCAGCTGTGAAGACAGTTATATTGTTTACCGTAGTCATCCGTCATGTTAGATGCAATGTTTGAAATATAATTGGTCCTTTATGGTGGATGCTTATTATAGAGGTAAAGACACTTTTTGTCAGCATTTAGTTTGGTGTATAGAATTTTAATTGTGAAAGCTGATACTGTATGCTACTGCAGAACAGCTTACGTTTGGTTATATTTTTCTTTTCGTTCCCAGGAGCTGAAAAATCTTGGCAAACCCAAACGTCCGCGGACAGCCCTCATCATCTTCATAGCAGATAGTTTTGCAGAAACCAAAGGAGCAACAATGATTGTGAGATTCATATGTTGTCTGTTAGTTGCCAGTTTTTTTTCCACCCCCTGATGGTAAATCAATTAATGACTTTTTCTTCATTAGGCGAAGACAAAGACATTGATGGAAGTTTGGAAAAATTTGAGCGATTCTGAGAAACAGGTGTGTTTTCTCCACTAAAAGTTTGAACTGAAAAGTTTAATCTTATTTCACTTTAACATTATAGCCATGATGTTAATGAAGAATTCCTGTATCTGTGTTTTCTAAGGTGTACATACAACAAGCTGAAGATGATAAAGTGCGCTACAAGAATGAAATTAAATCTTGGGAGGAGCATATGAGAGAGATCGGAAGGGAGGACCTCGTACGAAGAACTGTTATTAAGGTCAAGAAAACAGCTTCAGTAAAACGAGGCAAAAAGAAGTCTAGAGTGAGAACCATTAAAACCAAAGGAACTGTGAAGAGTGCAGCTGGTAAAGAGTCGACTGCCACTGAAGTGAGCAAGACAACACGGAAAGCAACCAAGGCTGAAGAATGAACCTCAACTATCATAGTAGCAAGGCTGCCCTGAATAAAAACACTGTACTGTAGGGGATATATCGCTGAGTATGTGTTCCTATACAAACTGTGACTCAGTTTCACAAGTATGTTGTGATGCTTCTCAATTGAAATACAGAGGTCTACATGACTTTCAATATGTAAATAATGAATGATGAATGATGAAGACTATTTTATACTTTTTGGTACATACTGGTTAAAATGTCATGTTGCTCTGTTAACCAAATAGATGCAGCCAGTATTCATAAAGTACTGACAGTAGTTTAACCATATTCAATGTATTTGATTTTCATTGTTTAGACAAGGAGATTCATGTTTTTCATAACTTTTAAGAGTCTAATAAACATTATTTTCTATAAAAAGTCAAGTTGTCAAGTAATACAAATATTTCAACACTCTTCTATGCAAGTGCTGACAAGCTCTTGCGAACGTGCTGCGGAAGGGCACTGAATGCAGCAGTATTTTGTACAGTCCATAATAACACAGCTTAAGTTTCTAGTGACTGCCACTACAGTGCTAAGGGTTCTCTGAGCAAGCGCTGGATGACCTCTCAGCCTCCTGCAAAAGAGATTCAAAGTCTGGAGCGCAAACCAGCTTGTGCCGCACATTGCCCAGGATGGTCATGTCACCTGCTAGGCCTTCGGACAACCGGACAGACACTAATTGCTGGAAAAGCAAAGAAAACGGTACATTAAGAACTTAAGAGTGCACACGTCCATTGTACTGTGCAGATGTTGCCTCTCAACCGTACTTACATTCTACACATAAGTAGGATGGTATCCTCACACAGAGATTGCAAGCAAGCACACACCTCAGCAGCTAGGAAACAAAGCACTCATACCTGTAGAAAAGAAAATGCTGCTCCTTCTGAAACATCCAAGATGACTTTGCCCAAGACCAGCTGGACTTTACCAGATTTTCTAATCTGGATTTTTCCTATTAATCCCTCAGAAAAGTCTGACAGGACTGGTGCAGTTTCTCTTCCAGCAGGTTCCTGAAAAAGGAAGTTTTTATGTGGAGGAGAGAAACAAGGTAAAATACTGTTTTTCATTTACCTCCCTAAACCAAAACTTGATTTAAATGGCTGTAAATGAAGGTTTACAGAACATCATAATGCTGTTTGTGTTTAGAAAAATATTTTTTCAAATGTAAGATTTTTACACCTTACCATTTCATGATTGTTATATTCAAGTGACTTCAACTGTGATATATAACAAACAGGCTATCATTTATAATTGATGACACTGGAAATCCATTTGTGTTACATTTAAGGAGATTAGTACTATTAACATCCCTTTGAAAGTGTTGCTTAAAAACTTACATGGACTTTGAACTGAGGTAAACGTTTGTCTTCGGACTTGCAGTCCTTTTTGCTGAGCTTCTCGGCATGCGACACCGGCTGACCTGGCATGCTGTCCGGAAACTGAATAAACAGCAGTGCTTCCTCCTCCGATACACTGAGCTGCTGGAAAAGTTCTGCCACACCAGGCTGTTGAGGGCTCAAAGTTCCTTTGGTTACTATAGGGTACTTCTGTAAGTTTGTGCTGGGCACTCTGTAACTTGTACAGTTGATGGATGATTCTTCTTTAACTACAGAAGAACATTCAGAAAGCAGCTTTTAGCCATTACCATGTGTTACCAGGCTTAGATCTGAGAACTACAACAGCAATATTATACCAGTTCAGAGGAGAACACTTAGCTACTGTGCTCTAAACTATTGGGCTACAGTTCTGTGCACATGGAGTAGATACATGATTAGTATTAACACAGATGTACATTGGTGGTTCTCAATCTTTTTGACCAAAGCACCTCATCAAAGGTTACTCAGGGGCTCAGGTACTTATTATATACATATGCTAATAAAATCCCAAAGCATCTAAAACTCCCCTTGCTCCCTAGAAATAGGAATTTCATAAAAATCCATCTAAAAATGGTACAAATGGACACCTGAAAGTAGTAGATAAAAACGTACCAGACTGGATGCAGCCAGAGGTACCCCTTTGTATGCCTTGAAGTACCCCCAGGTGTTCACACACCTCCAGATGAGAACCACTGCTGTACAGTAATAAACATTTACAAAACTTTTTTTGTTTTTGTCTCTACATGTACTCCTTGTTTTTCATACAAAACATACCTTGAGTTGCGGGCTCACTATTCCCAAAAAAATCATTTGACTTATAGAGGGGCAGCTGAATGGGTCTGTTTCTTGCGTCATTTTTCAAACCCGGGTCATCCAAAAACTAGGAAATACAAACAAAGAATAATGCAGTTATAATAAAGAGGTCTGTAACTACTGATAGCATAAAATCAGGGTATATCTGATTCCATAAGTGAGCAAAAGAGGACAGAGTAGGTGTGTTGAATGAAATTGAAATGAATATTTTCTCTGAGGTCATTTTTAGAAATGACATTTTCATCACCTGACAGCTCCACATTTACACCCCTCACATTAAGTATGTAGAGTTTCAGGTTTTTTACACGTTAACATCAGAACAAATTACATCATCCCGTTGGAGTTTCTGTAAAATCTCATTGTCGTCGTCCTCTGAGAAGAGCTTTTCCTTTTTGATGGATTTCAAAACTGGTGAGAGTCCACACTCGCTCTGCTCAGTCCTTCCCCAGCTGCCTGAAGAAAACAGAAGAAAAAACAGTCTTAGTAGCATGTTTCAAATCTGCTGCATCTGATGCATAAATCTGTGTCTGCAATAAATGGTTTACCTGTTTTCCTAATTGTGTCAGCAGGACCCTGTTCAAATATGGAGTGTGACTGGATAGTCTGTGGTCGCTCTCTTCTCCTGCCGCGGCCCTCCTTTGATCGCTCCTCCCGCTCACGTTTTTCCTTCTTTGGTGCTGTATGACTTTCTTCTTTTAGCCTACAAATTAAATTGATTACACGTTTATATGTATGTAATGCAAGTGTGAGTGTTTATAGTGTACCACATTTTGATTTTAAATATTAATAAAACACAATCAATACTTAATGAACAGAATTCATGACAGAATCTCTAAATAATATTTGCCAAAGACAGCTATTCATTGTTAGAAACTGAAGGTGAAAAAGTAACACAACTCCTATGTTGGAAAACAATTAAGACTCAGAATTGTCACTTACTCATCTTTAATTTTCCTAACAGAGTGCACGTTTGGGACAAAGGTTTTCTATAAAAAATGAGGGGAAACAGATACAAATGAACAGCTTGTAATGGTATCAACAAAAAAGACAGCACTTACTCTCCCTTTTTTATTTAGCTGACACCTTAGTTAAAAGTGACACGCAACGCCAGACAATAAAGAAAGTTTCTTCTGCAGAAGGGTAGTCTCACTCTATGAGTTTAGAATAAGCTTTATAGAAGCGGCTACTGCAAAAGTGGGATTTAAACCATCAACCTTCAGACTCCTGGGCAATAGCGCAAAACACTACAGTGGCCACCTATCGTTCCACTCCCCGAGACGCTTGATTCAAGGCTTACTTTATGACACATTAGATATCGTTACTGTTTATAAATGACATCTTTACATGATTATATATTATTTTGTAGCAGAAATGCTCGAGTCTTTGTGCTCAAGGTATTTCAAGCGCAGGTCACGCAGAGGCGACTGGGGGCGCGCGCACCTTCTTAAAGCCGCCCAGCGTGAGGTCTCTGGAGCGCAGCGAGCTTAGGCGGCCCGGCGCCGGAGGCGTCGCGTTCAGGGCCGCCCTGCCCGGCAGACTCCTGCCCAGAGGGAAGCCGGCTCTGGGGCAGGACACGGGGCAGGAGCTGGTCGAGGGGCCCCCGCGGGCGTCCGCGTCGCACGGCTCCGACATGCCGCCCGAATGGCTACGAATAAACGGAGACACAACAAAGAGAGGCGCACAGTTTCAGCGCTCGCGTCACACATGGGCAGAAACGGCGACAACCGCGCGCCCTGCAACTGCTACAATAAATAAAGCATCTTAACGCCGTAATCCCGGTAATGTCTTGCACACATATATATCAGCGCGCCTTTGGAACGAAACGCTAAAGATGAGCGGAACAGTGAGGAAGAGCCTCCATTTTGTTTTTTGTTTTTTTTTTATTTTCTGTAGCGGAGAGAACCAGCCCTGTCTCCAGCAGCCCTAAACAACAACTTACTGCATAGCTTTTAAACATAAACAAAAAAATATACATATATAATTTGTTAGATTGGCGTCATACTTAAGAAACGCACATCACGTTATTTACATTCTGGTGTTACCGGTGCAGTCCTGCGCACGCCCGCTCAGCACAGTTCACATGAACTTCCCCCGGTGCCCGGACGACGGCAGCACTTCTGCGCCTTTACAGCTGTCTACTGCCGCCTTGGAATAACTGCATTTTATGAAATGTCTACCGTAGATTGTTACTTACGAACTCAGACACACTTGTGTAACTTACTCTTCTACCTGAGTAAACGTTTTATACAAACATATGACCTCATGAGTGAAAGGGGGGGGGGGGACTCGAACTAGTGACTTGCGGGGTATAAAGCCCTAGGCGCAACCACTGTGCTACCCACTGTCCTCCCATCTTTGTTTTGAAAGATGCTGTACAGTTAAATGCGAATTTTATGTCGGTTATTGGAACAAGAAGAATTTCCTGCATAGTATCACAAAAGATGTCATTGTCATTATGTTGCCGTATGAGGTGAGATTCTCAATAGAATTCAATAGTCTTTACGGCCTAACCTGGTGCTGACCGACACAAAAGGTTTCGTTTTGTATTTTATAAATCTGAAAGTATTATATTGCACTGTGTCCTCACAGCACCTGGGAGTTTGAATGTTCTCTCTGTGGGTTCCCTCCCACAGTCCAAAGACACGTATTTCTGTTTCACTGATTGCTCTACAGTGCCCTTTCTGTGTGTGTGTGTGTGTGTGTGTGTGTGTGTGTGTGTGAGAGAGAGCGAGAGCGAGCAAGACTACCCTGCAATGGTGTCCCATAGAGGGGGTAACCCCTCCTAACCTATGGCCCAGTGGCCTAGGACGGGGTTTGAACCACCACAGCCCTGACCAGGAGAAGCAGTTCATAAAAATGAATGAGGGAGTGAAATTATTCATATATTTATTACTGTGCTAAAAATTAGTACTGTTTACTGTTACTATGATTATCACGTATTTTTATCAAACCTCGTGGTGGCACTATTTACCCTACTCTCTATGTGAGGACCCAAGTTGGAATGTGAGGTTATTGAATGACAGCACTTTTTTGTGTTAGTTGTAAGTGATGTTATTTGTAGATTTATGTATTGTTGCGACTAAGTGACTGTATATGTTTCATTGGAATGGAATTTTATGTGGCTCTGACTGTGACATATTAACGGAAATATGGTTATTGGTGAATGTTTCATGAGAACCATGTATGGTGAATTTTAAGAACAAAGGGTGAGACATGAAGGATATTATTCTGTAGGAGGAACTGTGTGTGATTTTATTCTTTTACATGTGCTGTTTTTTGGGATGTTTTACCGCGTATTTTAAAAAGACAGCTCCTCAGGTACGCATGTGAGATTTTTGTATTTGAGAGATGTACTTTGGTCAGAGAAAATGATTAATTTTTAGTGTTTTAAATGTGTTTGGTATTGAGATATTTAAGGAAACCTTTGCATGCCATGGAAAGTTAACATTTAACCCTGGAGAGTTGAATTCCACTTAATTTGTCAACGAACTCTGCAATTCCAGTTTCCATGAATGGATATTGTTTTTATGTCTCTCAAATAATAGGGCACTTCTAATATGGAACTTGTTAACTGTATTAACTGAAGCTTATTTGGAGTAAAAAAGAGACACAGGCTATTTTAAATAAAAAATGTAACTCATCAGCTCTTAAATGATATTATATAGAACGCAATGAAAAACTCCCTTAAGTGAGTATCTTATATGAGATTAGATCAGCACTGTAGCATTGTTTTAACTGTACATGTATAGTTATTTTAAGTGACTGTTTTTATACCTAAAAACCTATTTAAATATTTAGTATAAAGGCTGCAAATTATAATTTAAAGGATTTAACTAAAGTTCCATCATAAAGTCAAATACATGCATGTAGTTTTACGTATAATGGACTCTTTAGGTTTGTGCTTTAATTAATTTAAAGTTTCTTCTAATCAAAAATAGTGTTTTCATGTGTTGACTGGAACTCCTAAGGTGGGATACAACAGGTGTGACACAGAGGTCTGAGGTTGTAGATGATACCGGATGGAACAACCACCCTGACGTACAGCAGTGATGATGTTGGCAAGGCTGGTGGTACAAATTTCTGTGTAAAAAATCATTTTTTTCCATCTTTGTTATAATGGTACCTTCATAAATCTCCCTTGACAAGCAAGTCTCTGACAGTTGTTATTAATGGCTTCCTCCATTCACTCAAATTTGCATGTATGTCTGTAGATATAATATTTCTGTCATTGTTGCTATTCATTTTCATTCTCATTTGTTTATGTGTATATTTGACATAGGCCCTTATTGCTACATATTGCTAAAGGTACAGTAGATCATAATTAGAATTTGCTTCTTTGTTCTCTCCATGTACCATATTAGGTCACATGGTCACTGTCAGCTTCTCTGTGTCTTGGACCCCCAGATGACCTTCTTCACTTCCTATCTCCTTTCAGCAACACTATAAACTATAAGTCACCAAGGACAGAGAAATAAATGTTCATCTGACACTTTTCTTTAAAGTGACTTACAGTATTAGGTTTGCACACTAAGCTGTTTCCAGTTATTTACACCTGGGCCTGAACAGGGTAAGTACTTTGATCAAGGATACAGCAGAAGCAGGGATTCAAACACAGGTCCATCTGTTACAAGATGACAGCTTTAACCACTATGTCACCTACTATCCTTGCTGTTTCACTTTATATTCTTTATTGCCATATATTGCAGCATGTTCAGACATATATTGTAGAGATTTCAAAGTTTCTAAACTGGTAGTTTTGCAGCACCGTTGTCACCAAAGCATGACATTTAACAGAGAGATGCCACAGTGATCACAGTTTTGTA
The DNA here is from genome assembly GCA_900497675.1 of Arapaima gigas. Lineage (NCBI taxonomy): Eukaryota > Metazoa > Chordata > Actinopteri > Osteoglossiformes > Osteoglossidae > Arapaima > Arapaima gigas. The sequence continues at coordinate 921,164 of UFQX01000201.1, read as the reverse complement.
TGAACACAATGAACTCGTACTCTGCGTAAAACGGTTAATATAAGGCAGACAATCAATGTTTTATGGTTGCATTGTCTCACTTATATTTGTGGTTTTCCGCATTTTTACATTTTCCTCATTTCTGCAGTAAACTTTCCTGTTGTTCCCTTCAGTTCTCACACCAATAAATTGAAAAGTACTTTAATATGATTTATACACCACATTTTATACAAAGTTTAGGATTCACTGGTTGTCTAGCTAAGCCATAGACTGAGATGCCAGTTTATTAGGTACACCTCCACCTTCACACAAATTGCACATTTCAAAAACTCATATGTAATGTGACTGATGTGTACGGTATAAATCAGACAGACAAGCAGTTCCAGCATCAGTTAAGGTGAGCTGTTCGGGTGAGTGTTAGAATGGACAAAACAAGTGACCTTAGTGACTTTCAAAGGGGCATGACAGTTGGCACTAGGTGTCCTGGTTCCAGCATTTCCCATCCCTTTTTTATGTACAGCTGTTTCAGTGTTTTACTGAGAATAGTGGGATAAGCAAGAAGCATCACTGACTGTGAATGAAAACACCTTGTGGATCAGAGGAGTCAAAGGGAAATGGCGGGAATCATGCAAGTAAACAGACAGGCCACAACAAGGCAAATTACATCCAAATTCAACACTGGTGCATAGAATGTCATCTTAGAGGGCACCACTTACCAGACTTTGTCTCAGATGGGCTACAACAGCCAAAGATCATGTCGGGTGCCAATACTGTCAATGAAGAAGAAGAAAGCGTGTCTCCAGTGGGCACAGGAGTATCAAAGCAGGACCTTTTAGGAATGGATAAAAGTTGTCTGGTCAGATGATTCCAGATTTCTTTTCCATCATGCTGATGGAAGAATCAGAATTTGGCACAAGCAGCACGAATCTGTGGAATTATCCTGTGCTGTGTCAACAATACAGGCTGGTGGTGTCAAGTATGATGGTGTGTGGAATGTCCTGGGACACATTAAAGCCCTTTGAAGAACTTTAGAATGGCACGGTTACAGTTTATCCCACTCGGATGGACACTTCCAGAATGATAATGCACCATGTCGAAAGAAATGTATCATCATTGAACCAAAGCTTTTTACCTGCAAAAAAGTAATCTGACCATCTTTGGAATGATGTTGAAACAGCTGTTCACAGCAAGACTGTGCAGCCACCCAATTTGCAGCAAAAACGCAAGAAATCATTTCCACACAGTACTACATTCTTGCACAGCATATCGCACACCACATAGAATTTATGCCCAAATGGATTCATGCTATTCTGAAGGCCAAAGGAATCACATCATGCTACTTGACAGGTGTACCTAAGAAACTGGCAACTCAGTGTATATCAGATTATTTGGCCTATGTGGGCAATTTTTTACCAGTCCTACACTAAATCAGGAATGAAAAGTTGCTTGAACCAGTTTGTATTTTTTCACCACACTCTGTTAAATAACAACATTGATAATAACAACACAAAACATTAACATTAATTAGAACAATATTAGTAGTGTTTGTCTAAGGCAGCTGATAGATGTTTAACTTGACAGTGATTCACTTATTTATACAGAAGGGTTTTCTGACTGTAAGACAGCAGAAGTGAAAAGTGGGGTTTGAGCCAAAAACCTTTAGCTTACAAGAACATGTCTTTAACTACTACACCACCTGCTGGATGAAAATGAAACACTGAAGAAAGCTGCAGACTACAGCTGTCAGACATCTGGTGCAAATATACACTTATGGAATATAGCACAAAAAACAGCACTTATTGCTTCAGTCTCTGTTTTGTGTGAAGTTTTCAAACTTACGCTGCTGTATGTTTCATCTTAGGGCTGGAACCCAACGTGCACTGCTGACCATTTAAAAAGAACGGGGTAGAGTGGGAGGGTCGGGGGGCTGAGTTTGGACACATGTGGAAGGGTGTTAGGTCCCTGTGCCAACTCTGAACCGCGGAGGGGGTGGTGGAGGAGGGTTCGAGGGCGGAGAGAAGAGCGCAGCTGCATTTGGACTAAATGAAACAGCGCGAGGACAGCGAGCTCAACTGCGCGCGCTCAGACGCACGTGAGATGGTGGTGATGATGAGATGATGAGAAGAACCTCCGCTTTCTGAGCGCAGCGCAACACCGCGAGGCACTGCGGTTCGTCCCCGACCACGCCATGGCTGCGCAGTGCGACGCTCTCAGCGGGTACGCGCACCACTCGGACCCGGGTTCGAACAGCGAGCGCAGCGCTGATTCCCCGCTGCCCGCGTCCGAGGACGACTGTGGCGGAGTGCCGGCCGTGTCCGACCCAGAGTGGACGGAGGAGCGCTTCCGCGTGGACAGAAAGAAACTGGAACTCATGCTTTTAGGTAACGGACTCGTGTCTGGTAAAGTTCCCGGGAAACTCCGTCGCTCCGAGATGAGCCTTTATACTAATTTAAACCTCGCTCTTTGTGAAGAAAGAAATGTTCAAGATGGAAAAATAAAGTGTACAGAACCCAACTGCTGTGGCCGAGAATTAAAAATACTGCTGATGTTAGTGCAGTGATTTTTAGGTTAAGTGAATTTTACTAGTCTAACAAAGCAATAAATACCCTTTTTTGCCCCTAGATCCCGTAATTTTAGCACCACTTTGTCTAGAGAATTTGTTGAGAATGTGCCCTTAATTCTCATACTACTTTTACCCTCTAACTATAGTTTCTTTAATTCCCTTTCACTCACTGCCCACGTCTACTCGCATAATGCGAGATTCTGAATCATAATTTCGGATTCATTTTGCAAATGTCTTTGGGAAGTCGGCTTTGGAAAATTTAATGTAATAACCGTGGAATAAGTATTACATCCCATGGAGAACTGCCCCCCCCCCCTTTTTTTCCCTTCAGAAACTCATTTTAGATGTCTGAGGATAGAGTTTTCCTTCCATTAATTTTGCTGGTGTTATTCTGGGCAGTTAGGAATTTTTGAGTACTGAAGTGGGGGTCAAAGTTCATTTTTTTTTTTTTTTTAAATTTACGTATCCTTACTTTGCTCTTTTATGGTGTATTGTAGTAGCTTTAAGTTAGAAGTGTTAAACTAGTACGTTGTATAGCGTCCTTAAAAGTGTGTTTTGTGTTTCACATCAGGATGGTTTAACCAGGTGGTCAGAGGGTTAAAATTTCTACTGGGATTTTGGATGAGCTTCTGGTGCTCCTCAATAGGTGTTGTCCTTGTCCTGGACATTATTATTGTGTCCTGGTTTACTTGATAACAGGACACTTAACAGAAGTCCACGAGTTTGGAGATCATTGCTGTGATTTGACTCCAAAGCTTATAAGTGGAGAACATCCTGTTTTACTTCTCATCTTTAGTTAAGCGCTGTTTTAATTTGAAGACATTTGGGTTTTGAGTTTATCTATTGTTAACTGGTTCTAAAGCTTTTTTTAAAAACTTTTAAAAATTTTATTTAAATATTTTTGAAAAATGGTTAACCCCTTGAAGTTTTTGTCTCCTCCTCTAACAGTATAGTTATAGTAGGAGTTACTATTTTGCTTTGTTTGTCATTTTTTTCTTTCTAAATCGAAGGAAATAATTGCCAGATTACTTTATTCATCAGATTAATGCTTATACTATAGCGCCAGTAGGGGGCACTGTCGAACACGCGCCTAATTTACATTGCCTATTAATGTATGTAGTGGTAGTTCATCAGGTTGAAAGTTGTTTTTTAATATTGTCAATGTGTTTCAATTAGTTATCTAATAATATTTAACTTCAAAATGAGCAGAAGTGATAATGACCAGAAATGCTGTTGTATCATAATAATCATTAGAGTGCACCCTTTGTTTGATTAAAAATGCTTCTTTGGTGACCTTTCAGATAAGACATGTTGTTCAGAGAGGTATGTATGGTGTCCATATGGCCCTGCACCACAAAGGTGACTTATGACAAAATGTCAGGTTCAGAAATCTGCCAATGACATTTTGGCATGAGCAAATGAGTTTGTCTTGGAAGATTCTGAGTTACAAAGGCCCATATTATGGGGATATTTATTGCAGACCTGTGGTTTGTTTTTCACAACTCTGTAGGGAGGCTATGAAAAGTAACTCGGCTTTAACAAACTGGCGTAATTCCTTGGCAGTCGCGGAATCTGCATGCCTGCGAATGTCTCCATGCAGTAGGCGGGTCTGCACCAGGGCTGCTCTCACTTTTACTTCATTCCATTTTCCTTTAGATGACCCATTTGGTGACAAATTATGTTTCAGGGTATTTGTGCTCTGTTTGCAGTACTTAGGTACACATCATTCTAGCTTAGGTTTTCTTTCCTAGCTGTGATTTATCTGTGTAAACACACTAAACTACATATCAGCAAGCATTAGGGCAGGTAGGCTTTTGGAGAACATTTGCAAACCAAACAAGTTTAATAACCAGAAGCTCTCCTAAATGAGTTTGTCGTTAATAATTTCTTTATTGCTTAATGAGAGATCTAAAATTATGTGGCACTGCTGGGAAACCGCTAAAGGGATGGAGACACCTTAGGCTAACTTAACCCTAAGTATTCTTAAGTATTCCTCTGGTTGATCATCCCTCAATGTGTCAAATATAGGATTAGTCAAACTGAGAATTAGGAAGCACTCTTGACGCCCATGGTTATGTGAATGGGACAAGTTGGGCTCTTGAAGAACCACATGTGTTCCCTCTGACCTCGGTTGTTCGTCCACTGCCTTCCTCACTCAACACTGCTGAGCTGTGTGGTATTTGCTTGAAGTGGGTTTTCTCAGCTGGGGGTGGGTTAATCTTCAACAGCTCTGAATTCCCCCCTTCCACTTGCTTCTACTCCTAGAACAAGCATAGTTCAGCAGTGTGCTCCCAAATCCACTGGTGGCAAGTAAAATTTATTCCAAATTTTATAAAGTCCTGTAGGGTTAATCGGCCAGTTTCAGTTGACGTTAGTGGAGAGTAAAATATGGAAATTATATTCTGATGGTCTCCATAATTTGTCTCCATAATGAGCATTGCAAACTTTTGCTGGATGAGTGCTTCCTGGTGATGTGGAGCCATCTCTACATGCTTGTATGTCTCTCAGTAAAACCACGGTATTTCAATCCAAAGCAAAAGGTCTGCTTTCAGTTAACAGCACTGTATGTTCTGATGGCAAATCTGAATTCAGTGTCTTGGTTGGTAAGTATCAGGAATGGCCTTTTTATAGTATACTCTTCTTTAATAGTTTGTTTAGCAGGAAAAAAATGTAAGTACCTCATCCAACTTTGTTCTTTTGTACAACTTGGATATAATATAAACCCATTGGGCTAATGGTTTATTTCTTCCCCCAAGAAGTAAGGAGAAGGTCCACCTCTGCGAACGTCAAAGGCCACTGCCTCAGGGATAACAGATAAAAAGCGTGGGACTTTGGGCTCCTCCTTTTTGGTAGATGTTGTGATAAACCCCTGGTTAATCAACAGACTTGGGTTTTGCATTTATATTTTTTTTAAAATATTTCCTGTTTGCTTTGATTAAGCATTTGATTTCTATGGACAGGCGTTAATAATTGACCTGAAGTGATTTTGTCGGGTATTTACTGTTATTTGTCCTCTGCAAGGGGGGAAAACATTTTCAGGTTGTTTAAAATGCAGCATGGATAGTAATTTTTTGGAATGTGTGTACAGTATGCGTTTGTTTCTATAGGCCTGCTTGTTGAGTGTCTTTAATGCTGTTTTGGGCCGAGATGCATTGCTGCTTTTAAAATGACAGCACTTTAACAAGTCGATCTATTTCAGAATGGCTTATTTAGCTACACTGAAGACATCGGCGAAGGGCTGTGCCTGCTTCATTTACTCAAAATAGATTAATGTTAGCAATGTTTTCAAAGACCCTTCCAGGCAAGTTACAGAGCTTCCAAATGAGTTTACTGCGCTTGCATTAAATGCATTATGCAAGAGCTTCTCCTCCTCCTACCACAGAACATAGACGAATGTTGGTGATATTTTCCCCAAGCTTTTTAGGCAAGTGAGAGGTGCCTGAAAAATTAGCATTTAGTTAGCCTTTTCCTCCTCTTTTACTTTAAGGCACACATCACAATAACAATGGGTTTGGTGTTGAACTTGCTAGATGTTTTGTGTAGAATAGTTAAACCCTGGAGTTGTTTTACATTTTTAGCTCCTTAGGAGATGCACAGCATGTCAGATGTATTTAGAAGCAGACATGACTAAACAGTGTGTTTTAAGTATAACTGATATAACAAAGCATCATGCACAGCTGGTATAATAATTCCTTCACTTGATTACAATGACTATTTTATTGTAATACAAAAATGGTGTCTGAAGTAAGTGTTGCTGGATTCATTCTGCTCAGTATTTTTCTTTAGTGGACCAATGTTTGTATTGAGTTGTGTTCATCTGTTTTTCCAAGACTTCCTGCTAAAGTTTTCTCCTCTTGAACACTGTTTTCCCCTGCTCTTTGTTTGGAGACACTGGTTGTGTTTTCTTGGATCCCAAGACACGCACTCAAAGAGGTGCGGTCTGTGTGTGATGTAGCCTTGAGCACTTCCTCCACCAGACTCTTGTGTTTTAGCTCAGCTTCACTGAATTAAACATGCCGCTCTATGCCTGTACCCTGGTATTACTCTGCTAAGACAAAAAAACCGCCCAGTGCTAGAGCTGCTGTACTGTATTATAGTTTTCAAGGGTGAAAATGTGTCAGTAAACTATTCATTTCTTTGCTCCCACTTCAAAGCGGTCAGTAAATGGCTAAATAGAAAAGTTCATTTCTATTCAAGACCTTGCAATGCTGTAGAAGTACAGTTGCCTAATATTAAATCATTTGCCTTTTATTTATTTATTTTCCTCCTTAAATGTGGTTGCAACATTTTAGAGCAATTTTAGTTCTCTAGAGGAAGCTGGCTGGAATTCTACCCTCCCCCGCTCATTCTGCGCCTCTGTCTAAAGCATCTTTGGTGATCTGGTGGAAGCCCAAAAGTATTTGGGGAGGGGGGCAGGATTTGGGGGAGCAGAAGCCAGTGTATCCTGGAACAGTGAAACCGCTCAATTTTATGATGATAGCACCACATGGCTGGGAAATAACCACCCACTCTTTTTCAGTGTGGCTTTGCATTCAAATTCTTTATATATATATATATATATATATATATATATATATATATATATATATTTTTTTTTTTTTTTTTTAAACGGGCACAGCTCATATACTCTATCTAGAAGGTTACCAAATGCAGAAAGCAGGTTTTATGCTGTGCTCACCAAAATCTTGGATTCCTCTGCAGTTGTTTTAAATATTTCAGTACTGTGTATACTGTATGTGTACAACCGCATATTTTTGTCTTTGTTCTTGATATACAAGAATCGGTGGGCTAAATGATGTAGTTTTGTTTGGAAGTTAAAAATGATGCAACTTGTTGGTTTACACAGAATGACTTACTGGAATTATCGTGACCTGTGATTAAAATTTCCTGTTTGCATAATTACACAGGAATCCCATAGCAACCATACAAAAGGGTGGTGGGCTTCTCTCTGACCCTCAATATATTCTTCTTCCAGAGTCATGTCATCATTAACAGCTGGTCATATTCCTCCTCCTTTATCACTACATCTCTTGGTCTGAAAATAATAACAATTAAAAAATAAATAATAGTTGATGATGATGATAATTAATACTATATCGATTGATGGTTTTTTTTACTCTTGGTTCGCAGCAGTTAATTTGATGCCTATATATATATATATATATAATATATATTTTTTTTTTCTCTGCAGTAATTCAGGTTCCTTTTTCAGCAATACTACAGTAGTACCCCCATATATTTGAAACCAGTAACCTTCAGGTTCAAGTCACCCTACAGTATTTTAAGACATATATTTAAACATATATTGGGTATTAATAAGCAGAGACTGTGAATCTCTGTGGTCACCAGCAAACTGGCACAAAGGGCTTCCATGCTGCTGTGTCACATATTGCTTTGAGTGTGGAAACTGCGACGTGCTCTTGGTCCCTTGAAGCACACTTCTGTTTCCTGCAGGCTCCAAATATGTCGCTAAAAAATAGTAATTTCTGAATGAAGTAACTGTGGAAACAGGTCTTGCTTGTTTGGAAGAAGTACAAACGTGTGCCTGCTGGAGTATGGGCAAATATTGTAATAATTCATTATCAGTGCATAGAGCAAAAATACCTCAAATTCAGCTATATAAATAATTTGAATAGTAATAAATATATCCCAGATGAAGACCTCTGCATGAAGGAAATACTAGAATACCCTGTAGCCTACTTTGTTGCACATCTACAATGCAGGAATATGAAAGTTCCTTGCTCTTATCTTTCTGTGTTTCGTAGATAATTTATAGTATATATCTCATTCTGAATAAAAAAAAAATGCCCTTTGTCTGAAGGTGTGCAAGAGATTGCAGGGTAACTTATCATACATTAAAAAAAAAAAAAAAAACCTAAAATCTCTAACTCGATCCTACATTTATAAACATAGTATTTGTAACCAGATGAGAAATCTTAGTTAATACATCAGATATTGACAGTATTGTCAGTTAAATGGAAATGCATAGCAGAATCCAATGGGACACCCAACATACTCTTGCTGAAGAACGTTTTCAGCCCCAAAATAACAGTAAATACTTATAAATTATTCTAGCAACATTGTACTTGATAAGTAGCTCCAGATATTTCTAAATAAATTTAAACTTTATGGTAATGATGACTTTATGTTAATCAGAACAGCTGGTGCAAAAACTGCATGCCTGCAGTAGTCCAGCTACTGATGGAAAACAACCTGGTGAGAATTTAGAGCAACTGAGTATTTGGGCCATAAAAGTTTTTGGTTGGCTTCTGCTTTGGTACATCTTTAAACCGGAGGTTACTCAGCGTCGCAGTGCATGTTTTTCCAGTTGAAACAGCAGTGATCTGCTTAATTCTTTCCAGTGAGTATGAGAACTTGCGGGATGCAAATTGATTAATAGTCCAGTTGTGTAGGAGCCAGTTTACTAAACAGCTGCAGACGGTTTAGTCCATGTTTGAAAAGTACTCAAAACTATCTCTAACTATTAAACTTTGCGACACTTATGAAGACATTGATGGGGCTTGATGGATAGATGATGTCATTGCTTAGAAACTGTAGGATTACGTGTAATGTTGCTCAAAAAAACGGCATCAGAATGGGGGAAAAATTGGGTTTTTCTGAGAGTGCTGGTGGATAGTCATTAGGAATACTATCTTATGCACATGTGCAAGCTGTAGTTAGATCTGTTAGTTTTTTGATATGTTTTAATGCATTTATACAGTCACACCTTTTAATGAAGATAAAAATACAAATGCATAATGAGGATTAATCATTGCGATTATAGCATATAGCTTCCAAACCATGTGAGGATCATATTGCTATCATTAAAGATGACACAATGGCAAATAGTCTACTGTTTTATCTGGACAAAAGAAATTAATTTATTTAGTCCTGAAAAGCAACTGCTAGATGAGCTTTACAAAAATGTAGGTAAAAAGGTATGACAATTTGCTGGTCAGTTTTGAGCTGTGGGTGAAAGTATCATATAGTATAAGGACAAATCATGCTTCTTATAGGGAACAGTCGAACTATTGTGCAATTTTATCTAAATACTTTCCCTCATTGTGACCAAGTAGACACTGAAAAGTAATTTCTGACCTCTAAATAGAAGCTGAAATTAGAATGTGAATTTCAGAATATCCAAAAAATGGTTCCATTTCTGCTCTCCTTTCATATGGATGCCAGTGTGATGTACAAAGCCACTTTGAATATTCATAATGGGTAATTTAGCTGTTAATTTATGACAGTTTTCTGCTAAATTTACAAGCTTAAACTACATATGATGACTTATCCATTTATACAGCTGGATCATGTTTTACTGTACCGTTTCAGGGCGATTATCTTGTTGAAGGGTACTACAGCAGTAGGTGGGATTCAAACCTTGCTTTTATGTTTTCAGCATATTAGATTGACAGGTGGACAGAAATCAGAGTTTGTAATGGATTGTGCGCTTTGGCCCAGGCCTGGCTTTAACTGTCTGTAAGTAGGAACTATAAGTGGAGCAGAAACACTACAATGTATTTTAAATCATGGCCGAATGTCAGTTTGAAGTGCATGAACTGCATATGCTACATGTATTCAGGGAGTCTTTGTCTTTTGTCTGCAAAATAAAAGTGCTGGGGCAGGAAGTGAGTGCTGAGAGGAATGTGCTTTGGGCCGCTTGGCCGCTGGATCCAGGCCTAGTGAAACACAGCCCGGCTGCTCCGCAGTTAACCATGGCCCTTTATTCGCCCCGCACCGAATTACAGCTCCTTCCATATTGTGTCTATGGCAGGATAAACATTTTTGCTGGGCCTTAAATGAAGCCCTCCCAGCACAGAAAACAGCATCTTATCACACCCATGCCGTGCCCTGAATGCAAGGATCAAATATGTGCTGCCACAGGTCGGTTTCTTTTACTTGTGGTAGCGGGTAGTTGGGCAGTGCATGTGTGGGAAGCCCCTGACTGTATCAATTCTGACTGAGAAGGGAACTTGGCACACGAGTTTCCCAGTGTTCTCATTGGCTAATTCACAACAGCTGCTTGAAAGTTTCGGGTTTGAAAAATGCTGGCTGGGAGCGGTGACTTTGTTATGACAAGCGGGAGAATAAGGCATTACAGAAGAGCCAGCTCTTGTCCCCAAGAGATGCAGGTTGAGAAAAGAGCAGATGGTTCAGAAGAACATTTATAGAATTATACTATATAGTACTCTATTATTATATTTAGTAATTTGGATGGCTATGTTTTGTAATTTTGGATTAATATGATTTTAGTGCCGCTATGTCTTTTTCTTTCGGCAAACTTCTTATTGCGTGTGTGTGCGTGCGTGCGCATACAGGTCAAGCATAACCACAAAAAAAAAAAAAAAATCTAATATCATGATTGTTTTTGGAAGACTGTGCTTTAGTTTTCATAATTAGGCCTTTCAAATGTGGAATCTCCATTGAAAATATTTGTCAAACAGTAATAGTGCTTTCATTTTTCAGGATGTGGTGGACATTTTCAGACCGCAGCGTTAAATAATCTTTGTGATATGCTGATGAAAAAGGATGGTGTAAGCAAGAATGGCATTAAAAAATATTGTTAAATTTATAGCTGTAATGACTCCGTGACAGCCAGAGAAAATTTCTCTCCTGTCGGTCTGTGATGTTTCCTCCTCGCCCTTCCAAACATACACCCCCAAAATATGCTGTGACAAAAACTGCTAGCTGGGAAACACCCACGTAAAAATATATAGAAAAATACATATGTTACCGAGCACCTCCATCCAGACATGGTGTGTAACATGCTGTTACAATTAGGAAATTGCAGAGAACTTGCTTACGAATGAGATTCTTGCACGTGATTAAGCCCTCTGGAGCATAATATAGTTTACACTCAGAAGGCTGGTGAAAACCTGTCTTTTATTACTTAAGAAAATAAAACTTGGAATTCGTTTCAACTACACCCACCTGACTTTGGAGTTTTGACCCATTTTTGTGCGACCAAGAGCAGTAAATATAATGAAATTTACAGCCCCATTTTTTATTTTATTCAGGTTCAGTCCATTCATAGCACACATTGGCATTTTGCTTGGTTTGTGGTACACTCTCTTTGTTGTTCATCTGAAACGTTGTTTAAATTATAATTAGGCAGACCTCTACATTTAATTTGTAGTCTCATTTCTTTTTTTAAATGAACGTCTGCTGAAGTTGGTTGGTGATGGGAAGTGGTTCAGTCTTGCGTAGCTGCCTTCGCCTATCGCTGAAGCAATATTCTGTTTGGTATGAGAAAATAAACAGTTTAGACTGGAAATTACTGCAAGTTCTAGCAAAAAAAAAAGTCATGGCCGCTTAGATTGTCATTATGTATGTCGTATCTGGGATCATTCTGTCTGTATTCCTGTTCCTGTTATATTCTGATATTCTGAGCTTTTATTTTAAACAAAAATGGCCAGTGCCGATTACATTATTTTTCTGTTAATTACAGACATCATGAACTATGTAACCGATTAATTGGAGCAGTGAACTTGTTATAGAAGAACTATGTCAAACTATGGTTTGGAAATTGACAGCTGAATGTGTATGCTGCTCTAGAAATATGAATGACTCTTTATTATAATATTAAACTGTTTCCATGGCTTATCTGGTTGTACAGCAGAGGTATCATTTGAGACACGAGTCTTTATTGTTTGAGGTTTCTCATACAGGCGAAATTATCTAATTACTTCATCAAACTGCAACCAAATATGAGGCTGAGATTTCAAACTTATGACTACTCAGCCATTTGCACTGTAATGGTAGTTGTCGCCGATTCACTCATTTCTTTTTTTGAGTAGCTAAAAAGAATTCATGATATAGTCTACTTAAAGATTCTACTTAAAATAGGGTTCCAGTCACTGTATAGTATGATTCTTCTTATATGCGAGTTACCCTACTACGAGACTTTGCTGATAAAGGAAACGTTCCAGGTGTAAATTGAAACTTTGAAGTCATGGCTCGGCTGTATGGTTCCAGGTTTCAGTTGTCCGTGTCTTTCCGTTTTTTGCACAGGTTTTCTCAGGCTGTCTCAATACATCTGGTCCAAGTGGGAAGATGTTACGAGTGACTGCCCTGTTATGCCCCGCCCAGCCCCCCAGGGCGCACTTTATCTCACACCCCATGTTTCCCAGGATAGACTCCTGGTTACTGCGACTGAGAATGAATGATGTTGTGCGAATACAAAAGCATTACCTTCTATGTCTGCCACACTCTTTAATTACCATGTTGGGGAAAAAGAGAGTCTGAGTTAATCTGTTTTCTCATCTATGTGTGAGGTTTGATTTTATGAATTTAAAAATCATTATGCCATAGCTCTGTAATGAATTATAAAATATTTCCATCGCAGCCCTAGTAAAGCTCATGACATACTATCCAGCAAAGAAAAAAAAAATCAGTTCATTTTTTTAAAAAATACTTCACCAAAGTGGAGTATTACATGTCTGCAAGTTTTGTTTTAGTGCTGCCAGGCAACAGAGTTGTATGGGGGAGCTTGTATTTCCCTTAAGCCCTCTACTGTAAGTCTAGTGAAATGGGGCCTTCCACAGCAACCAGGAGAAAAAGTGCAACAAAAAAAATAAAACTCAAGTGTGGTATCTGTTGTATTGCACACATACAGCAAGTAAACCTTGATGACATTGACAGCCTATAAGGCCCATCCTATAAGGATGTTGTCCAGTTGATATGAAGGAAGTAAAAAATGGCATTTGGAGGTGACTCTCTAGCATTTGCGATACAGTGACCTCACCCCCTGCACACCATTTTGGCTAAATGGGGAAGTGCCTTCACCTTCAGAATGGACACATTATGGTCTAGTTGTGTGATTCCAAAGAAAGCAGCCTTAGGTCATTCCTGTCTGTGGCCATTAATCTCTACAATGAGCCCTTTGGCTATCAGGGTGCTTGCTGACGTCTTACTCCCAGAATGCTACAAAGGTTTCTCTTACTACTTATTTTTTAAATGCTTGTTTAAATGAGTGTATTTATTTTTCTGCTTTTAGTGAGATTCTAGTGTTTTCAGTCTTTCATTTGTTTTCCTCTCACTGTCACTTCCTGTCACTTTGTTACAGCATCGTTGTATGTATGTATGTTGCTGTAGCCATGTACAATTTCCTTCAGCATTAATACATTACTCATTTATTCGTTCAAGGTCTGCAGAGATACTTGAAATCCAAGTCAGTCCTGCATGAAATTATGCCCACATTCCTCCTTTTTTTGGTTAATATTTTGGTAACTGATAACTCAGGGAAGTTCTTCATGCCTCTTATTTTACGAAGACGTGCACTTATAAAGTCTCTAACACTTCTGAGCAGGCAGCCATTCATACCCCCCCGAGCAGGCAGAGTAGCAGACCAGAGAGGTATATTTACTGTACACACATTAATGGGTTGTTCAAGAATGTCAGCAGCAACAGTATGACACCCCATCATGCAACTGGTGAACAGCACAAATGTTAATGCTGTAAACATTACCCTGACACACAACAGCACTCAAATATCCATGAAATAAGAATACACCCAGCAGTACGAAGTGATGGGAAGGCTCCCCTTCCCGCTGCTACAATGTTATGCAGCTCCCAGCTTGTTAATTGTTGGCAGATTCTGTGGTAGACATGGGTTATACATGGCTTTGTGAGGTAATTTATTTGATAGATTTTCTGTCATGGTGCAGAACAATATCATTGTTGTCTAGAGTTTGTAGCATAAAGAGATGCTTTGCTTGGAGCCAAATTCAGCTCCACACTAGCCTGGTGTTTTGTTGGTTAAGAATATAGAAAGTAGTTTTTTTACAGGATGAGAATTCCTCCTGGCAATATTGCATGCAACAGTTTGCCAGTCTGGTGGAAAGTTTTTCCTGAAAAAACATATTTTTTTATAAAGTTGTCATGTGCAATCCTTTTTTTTGTTACTGTAAATGTGGATATTTGCTCCAGGCCAGCTCTGGAATGATTTATCTCAAATCACATGATGAGACTGGAATGGTATTAAACTTGATTTTGGACAACCAACAAGTGGAGGGAAACTGATGGAAAACTCGGTTTCAGTCTTATTACAATCTATATTTTCAGTTTTGGGCAAAAATGTATTCCTCATGTGAGAGACTGGCTGCAGCTTTTGATTTAGTTTTGTGAAAATGGCTTCCTGACGAAAATTCTTCAGAGAAGGCTGAGTTGTCAGTTTTACCAGGTACCCATCTGAAATAACAAGTTTTATAACCTAAACAATGTAATGTTTTTGTGTCACTTGCAACAGCAAATGACTTCCAGCTGCACATGCATTTACATTTCAGATTAGTCCAACTTTTTTGAACAACAAAATTGGAGGGGAATTTTTAAAAAAACTGCGTTTCTGTGTGTATGAGTGCACACATGCACATGCAGACACAATATCCCTCTGTTCACCTCCCATCCAAATTGGAGGCAGTAGAAGTTTAACTGCACTAGAAGAGGTTTTTGGTTTCTTTCTGGTTCTGTCTGCTGGTATCTTGACTGGTATGCCAGGTATGCTCCTGTATCAGGCCGTGGTCAGGTTATAATGACTTAATAAGACTTGGTTCAGTGTAATGCTGTCCTCCATGGTGCTTGTGTGAAATCTGAAATTAACTGCACAGAGCTGTGAATCACACCCGTTCTGCAGGCCTCACCACTCTCAGCAGTATCTCTGAGCTCCTCTGCTTTTAGAGAGACGCTTCTGGCATAAAGAATCCATTGAGACCATAAAACGTGTGCCTTTCGTTTATTTTAATATTCAGAAATGTCTTTTTTTCTCTCAGGATACTGATGTGGGACCTAATTTCCTGGACTGACTAAGATCAGTTTAGTCAGCCTTTCCAAAAGTGCCACTATTGTGTTAACATTCATCCTAAAATTTTCTATTGTGAGCCTTGAGTCGAAATGAGCTGTAAATGTGGCTGTAAGCAAACTATGTTGGGTAATTGTTTATGGCTTTGTAAAGGGCTCTAAAAACAGTTTTGTGGCTAAGAAACTCCACTGTACAGTGTAAGTGTAGCTTTCCCTTTTCATTTCACAGCAGTTTTAAATGTACTGATGATGGTATTGACTCAGCCAACAGTATGTACAAAATAGGAATTTGCCTCATGAGCAAGTGAACTACTTTTTTACATGACTAAGCTGTTTTTGAGCGTGATTTTGTAATCCATGGTGATTCAGAGAAATAATTGAAGCACAGTAATTTATCTTCCAAGCAGTGCAGCGCACAGATTATTTTTCACTAATGGTATCAACATAACAGTAGTCAGCAGCTGAGCCAAGGATGAGTTCATGAATGCATGACATTGTACTCATTGGTAGAAATGAGATGCAGCTCACATGTTAATTTGTTTAGCACTGATTATTTAAAGAGCAATTTACTTCTTTCCAAGCATTGTAATGTTACATGGCTTTAGGAATGTGAGGTGTGTGGATGTTAATCTTAGCAGCAAGGTAACATACCAAGGTTAACTCTTTGAAGGAGTTAATGTAACTGTTACTGTTTTAAATGCAACTGTTATTACCCAAGTCCATACACATAATGTTAATTGAGTTTTTTATGGTCTTTCAGTATATAAAATTATTTACAAATGCTCTTTGACAATGATAAAAAAATCTACACTGCAAAACTTAGTCAGGAACTTAGCTCAATTCAACATTTATTTACCTCCAGTGACTTTACTCCAGTAGACATCTATACAGCAAGCCCAACCAAAGACACACTGTAATGTATACCAATAAAATAGGGGTATTGAACAAACTGTGCTGTAAGTATTGTTGGTCTCTGTTTAAACTCTAAAGTTCTTTATCTATGTGCCATGAGCTGTAAGCCACTTTGGAAGAAAGGGTCTGTCAAATGAATAAATGTGTAGTATTTTTGGGTCTTCCTGGAGTTGAAGATCTAGCAGGGCTGAATTACAGTATGCATTAATGTTGGTTCCCAGTGCTGTTTTATGCAGTTAGAACTGTATAGATGCATACATTTATTAAATTGCTTCCTATTTTGCTTTTTCTTCTTCATAGCTGCCGCAGAGGGGATGGTCAATGGAGGGGAGGATTTCTTTCAGAAGGTAAGAAGGAAATGCTGCTTTTTTTTTGGATTCAGTTTGTAGATTATAGGTTCTTGTGAACCACTTTTAGGCATATATTTTAATTTGAGAGTGTTTTAACATTGACAATTTATACATTTTCCAAATACTTTGAGACACATGAAATTTCAACAGTTCTGTATGCATAAGGGCTTTGGTTTTCAGCCATGTTTCCTCGGTACTTGAGAATGAACCACAGCACCAGTAGAATAAAGAAATGGAAACAATACTTAATAGGATCTGGGACAGGATCATGTACCAGCCTTCTTTTGTCAGTATAATTGCCCTTATGGCATGTGTTCATGCATTGATGAACTGTGTGTCTGAACTTGGTCTTTTCATGACCCAGCCAAAGAAAGCAAGAGCTGACTGTGTTTTCATTCCATTTTCTGAAGTTTTGAGAAAGGCTTTTTGTGGGAAAGCCCAAGAGTGCAATTGGCCAAGTGCCGGTGTGACAGGCCGACAGGACACCCAGTAACAAGGGAGAGGACTTGGCAGGAATTAACGCTAGGTGACTGCGAGGTGCTCCGTCCACAGCCTCAAACCCAGCAGCTTACAAAAGGCGAAAGGAAACACCCTCCAAATAAATATATTAAAAAATGATACCTCACTTTTTTCCAGCAAAAAAAAAAAAAAATACAAATCTGCTGCGCAGAGAAGTTGTTCCATTTGTGCAAACCTGAAACGTGTGAGAAAATAAACAGAGGTGCTGAAGAGGACTTTAATGCTACAGTGGTGGGGGGCTCCTCCGGAAGACCCCGACCTGCTGCTGCCCAACCTCAGTTCTGTTTAAAATATAGCAATTCTATCTGATGTAGGAGCACGAGAATGTCAAATTCACTCTTTTAAAATAAATCCTTCACCCTGCCTTTGTGTGTTTATGAAGTGCCGTGTAAAATGATAGCTGGCAAAAGTGAAGAATGTGCTAAGTAGCACCGCAAAAATGACACATTTCAGTAGGTTGTAGTGTTAAAAAGCTTGTAAGTGAAGGAGAAATTAGTCATACCGTTGACATTGGGATTTCAAACAATCCTTTGTTTGTTCTGGCATCTTGGACACCTGACCTCTCTTTTTTTTTTTTTTTTTTTTTTTTTTTCAGAAGGTTGCACCTTTAATTGATGGATATGCTTCACATTCGCTCATGTTTCCATTGGAAATGCCTGCAGTTTAATTCTCCATAACAGTTTAAAAGCAGACTGTTTAATTTTTCTCCATATGAAAAAATATTCTGATTGTATTTCAATATTCTGTATTCCTTGGAAGTAACATATTTTATGCCAATCGGCAAGGAAGCAGTTAAAGTCTAATTACTTTCCTTCCTTTCTTGAAAAGTCAGTTTTCAAGTCTAAATAATGGATATGCCCTGCAAACTGTTCTGTTTCAAAAGGCACCCGATGTATTACGATGTCTCTCTACTCACACCACTTTGTGGTGGTTCATTTTGCACCACGAATAATCAAGATTCGACAGTTTAACAGTCTTGGTGAACTTTTGCAGTTATCTTATTGAGCCACTGTTAAAGATGTTCATCTTCTCACCGGAAAATGAGACAAAGTTTGTATATTTCACGCAGTATGAAGGAAATTTTAATGGACCTGAAATTATATGTGTTTTAGCTACTTTATCAGTTCAGTTGTTACAGATGGTTCTTAAACCAAATAGTGTTTTTTTTGCATTCTTGAATCAAAGTTTTTATACATTTTTTATGCCCCCCCAGTCATGTTTCAAGCAAAAGCATATATGAAACAGCAGCAATATCAAAGGAGAACCTGATCATGAGAAGACTGTATGTTTCTATGTGCCCCCCCCCCCATCTTGGTGATATTTCTGCTCACAGAACAGCTTTTGCAATAGTGTGTGTGTGTGTGTGTGTGTGTGTGTAAAATATATATAAAATCTGTGCATTATCATTAGCTGCTTAGTTCTGAGCAGGGTTACGGTGGTAAAGAGCCTATCCCAGAATTCAGGTGCTGGGCTATGACTCTACCCCTGGAAGGAGTATCAGACCATTGCAGGGTGACACCACACACACACACACACACACACACACACACACACACACACACACACACACACAAAACAAACGGGCCATTTAGAGCAATCAATTAACATGAAATGCATGTCTTTGCATAGGTTTCCTCTAGGTGCTCTGATTTCCTCCCACAATCCAGACATGGGAAACACATGCAAACTCAACACAGTCTGAGCTGGACTGAAACCCACAGGTTGAACAGCCCACGCATTATGAGGCAGCATTGCTACTCACTCAGCCACATCAATTTTTGTTCTAAATGTTGCAAGTCTAATACACTTGATGAGAATGGCCATTTCAATGAAAGCCTGTGGGAATTAATATTTAATATAGCCACCTTCAAAGAGCAGTTGATTCCGCTAGCTTTTAGTTGGCACCAGATTTACACCTCATACACCAAATGGAGGTAGGAATCCATAAATGACCTAAACAATAATGCGCTGTGGTCCTTTAGCAACCTGTTTGCTTTTCTCATTTCTGTTGCCTTTCTGCTCCTCACACCTGTTTATCTGTGGTGTTGGTTTGATCATTCCTAGCGCTTTCATTTCTTGCTGATGTGAAAGCTGATTGTCTGTAAGAATGCAACATTCCTTCCTTTTTTTGAAATGGCTTTTTTGTACTTTATGTGTTTATTAGGTGGCAATGACACATGGTTACAAACAGTCATGGTTTACTTGGAAAGGAAGTAATAAATACTGTTGTGGTTGAAGTGAATGGGTTTCATTAACTGTTTTGCAAGGCTAAACTAAGAAGATAACATCTGAGTTTCCCTTTCTACAGTTTAAGATTGTTAATGCTACAGTTGTTTGATAAACGGAAAATGTGTGTATCATGACACGTGATGGAATAAGGAGGACTGAGGAAATCATGAATTCTGTTTGATTTTACTGTGTGGATTTTGATACTTCACAGCATCCAGGAGCTTTCTGCTTCATGCAAAGATTAAAGAACAGGGAGCAGAATAAATTTTGTATGACATCAAAAAAAAGAGCAGAAGGCAAGGGAAAATTTGTGCTGTAGCAGTTATGACATTGGGGAAAGTCCTCAAACACATTCCAGTGATCTGGGTGGCCGTCATCCGGCACACTCTTGAAACGGATACGGAACTGCAGCATCACCTTAATGGTTCCCTAAAAGGGGTTCCATAAGGGGGCTGTATGTATTCTGCCAGAAGACCTAAGCATCAAAAAAGAAACCAGCTAATGTCTATTAGCCAAAAGGAACTTATTAACTACATGTTTGATACCCATGTCACATACGAGATACTATTTCTACTATTTCTTTTACTCTTGGATTGGGGGGTACAGTACTGTGTAAGTTTCAGCTTTTGTGCAAATTTTTGAAAACTGGATGTCAGGGACAGGAATTTGCTGTGTGTTATGTCAAACATTTAAGCTTTGAACTGTTTCAGCAGACTTGAGTGAATTCCTTCAGACTTCAAATTTCACATGAAGTAAACGGCTAAGCCAAATGGGCACGAGCACCTATTGCATAGTTTATTCCTTTTTTGTAGGCCACATTTTAATTGTATAAGTTTGGTTCGACTAGTCTGTTAAAATCTAAGTGGATGCAACGTCTGTGTCATTAAGTAATTTTCTGTTTTTATATGCAGAATTGGGATAAAGTAGGAACCTTGTTGCTGTATGTTTGGAAAATTTCTCACGTCCCTCTTTGTCTCCTGCTATCTTTTTGTTCATGCATTTTATTGTACCCTTCCTATAATTTTAGCTTCAAAAAATGGCACAAAAAGTCCAAGAAATCCTGTATTGAATGTAGTCCTCTCTTGGATTATGTTACTGAATACAACTTTATACAGACAGATAAATACAAGGACACAAATCTTATCCTATTCCACTGGTCACTTCTGCATCTGACTTGTATTAGCTGAGTTTCTGTCTTGTAAGGAGATAATTATTTTAGTTTGTGAATCACTTCAAAGCCTATGGCACATTCATGGAAATGCTTACTTGGATCCCTTTCACTCCGCCCACCCTCCTACACTCTGGGTGCAAGGTTGTGCTCTGATGTAAGTGTCTTGCTGTTGTGGCACAGCAGATGAGAACTTCAGTTTTAAACCTGAAAGGAGTCTCAGAGTGAATCTGTTGATCTTATTCTCATTTGCTTGCAGAGTTGCTCTGAAGGACTCACTCCCTCTTAGTCACTGTCTGTGTGTTTTCCGCAGAGCGCCGTAATGAACCGTTATCCCACTGAAAGTTTATTCATGACCTCTATTCTCATACGGTGTGGTTTTCAACACAATGGTCGGGGTTTTTCCCAACCCTGGGATAAGAGAGTGTGATGTGTTTTTTCTTCCTCCCTGTTTCTTAGCATTTCTGCTGTGGGAATCTTGTTTTGAATTTAATGATGCATTTTGGCTGCTCTCCTGTACCGACTTCGGCGCCTGTCCGACATCTGCAAAGACGACGCAGCTCAGACGAACACTTCAGGCCAGCGTTAGGCTATTCCCACCTCCTCCTCCAGCGTGCTCTTTGTTGGCCTGTCCTGTGCTGTAAACAACGCCAATATGAAATACAAGCGTTGACGTGCTCCGAGCTGCAGCCGGTGGATTCCACTTCTTTAATTTAGGAGCACAATACAGCCTTGTAGTTTGAACAGAAGACAGGAAAGTACCTTAAGATCAGTTTACAGTGATTTGAAGCAGCTTAATTGCAAGAACTTGAAGTCACAATAAAACTTAATGGCTTCAAATCTCCTCCATACCGTCAGTACAGGGGACAAACTTATCTCCACAACTTTGTAATGTGTGGAACTTTTACATGAGGGGATTTACATAGAGCAGTAAATATGGAGAGCTTTTTTTTTTAATCTTGTATTTTAAATGCAATTTATATGTTGTAAAGATTAATGGCATAACTTCTGTTGACATTTAATTTCATTCATATAGTGTAACCCTAAAGAATTCAGTTCAATTGGTGCTTAGGGATGTCTTTTTACAAAAAAAAAGAAAAAAAAACACATGGATGTGCCAATATGAACAAGTAGCAGTTGTCTCCTATATAAGAAGCAGCAAAAATCACATCAATCTGCTAGAGTGACTTTGAGGAACCGTACTTGTCAGATGTAACTAATGCTGACAAAAAAGTAGCGATGGCTTATTAATTTGTGTTCTCTTTAGAATTTTTTTGTAGTTCTCGAACAACACATTGGCTCAGTGTCATTTCTGAGATGCTGACAGCTACTTAGTACCTCAGGAGTGCTGATTTAAAACTTTTCTAAATTTGTCAACTATGGGCAAGTTTTGTTGCCTTTACTTTTCACTGTTTTGGTATTGCAGATTTGAAAGTTCCCTTTCAGTCCCATTCTCACTTGTTTATTTTTTGTGCTGAGTAGCTGAGACGGTACGTAGATGGAAGAAAGACAGAGATGATTATTCTGTTCCGGCTTGCTCCGTAGAGTTTGGTTTGAGGCATTTCCTCTTGACCACTTAGGCTTGAAATGCAGGTCATGTTAGTGCCGCTGGGTCTCTTGTGCTCCTCAGATTCACCAGAACAGTCACACCCCAGTGTCCATATCCTCTCCGCTGAGAGGCGCTGTATACAAAAATGATGTTACTGTGGTCAGATCTGCAATCACCTCTTCTACTTTCCAGCAGTATTTTACTAATTTATCTATCTCAGCCAGCCATCCCGCAGATCTAAGTGTGTGGCTGCAAACGGCTGATACCCTATGTTCATCAGGACTCTTGTAAATTGTATAATCAAAACTTACTGGTACTGATCCATAGCTGTGTTTTTCAGCACATTTCTCAATCAGAATGTCTGCAGAAATGCAAGGTCCTGCCTTTTATTCCAGTCAGTAGTCCTTATTCTGGCTCTGGTAGTAGTAGATTGTATGTATATAATTTCCCTATAATACAACACTGAAATCTGTTTTTAAGAAGAAGGCTGAAGTTATGCTGTTAGAATGTGCTTGAACTTTTTAACGCATTAAACACAATTATAGAGTTTATTAAATGATAAAGGGAAGGTGTAGGCAGGACTATCTGAGTACACATGAACTTTCCAGGAACTGTTTATCCCCTGTTTTCAATATATTTATTCAGTTAGGGGAAAAAAGCCTCTGAAACTTTAATTTAGCTCTTACTGCTTTGTTCTGCAGTGCTGAGAGGCAATTTGACATGCAGCCATTAAAACTAGCACAAATTAATGGTCATGAAGTTATGATACAAAAGTATTGTCAAATTCAGTGGCTATAAAAATCCAGCAACTGGACCATAAGAAAAAACCCAAAGATGTGAGTGCTAATTGGCCCTTAAGCCAACTGGTCCAATTCTACTAGGTTTGAAGTGTTCCTTCTGCCAGCTGAGAGTTTTGTAGCAGGACTCGCAGCAGGCCACTTCAGAACAGGTCCAGTGTTTCCTTCTCATCCATTCTTGGGTGCCTTTTCAGGTATGTTTTGGGACGTTGTTCTTTTCTTTGAAAGCTTCCTTTTGTTTTCTGTGAACATGGTTGGTGTGATTTACCAAAAAGCTTCAATTTTGTTTTGTTGGTCCAAAGGAAAACCTCCCAGGACTGTGGCTTGACAGTATGCAGATTAACAATCTCCAGTCAGGCTTTTTTGTTTTTCTGCATTTTCCTGGGACTTTTAAAATATAGCAAATTTTCATTCAGACAACAGATGATGCCGCTTGAAGTTGTTGCACCTTGAGCTTGAAGATCACCTTGGATCTGTTTTGATGTCTTCCTTGGTTGTTTCCAAACTACTTTAAATATTATTTCTGTTCAATCTTGGGTCAAACTTCTTCTTGCGCCCGCATCCAGGGATACTGGCTACAGTCCCGTCAGCCTTAACCTTCTTGATAATATGGGCAAGAGTAGTCACAGGAACATCAAGCTCTTTGAAGATGGTTGTTGTAGCCTTTACTGTGATTGTGCTTTGCTATTACCTTCTTTCTATCCTCCTCAGACAAATCTCTCTGCTTTTCCTTTTTTCCATGTTTAGCGTGATTCACACAGTGACACGAAATAGCAGTGAGGCCTTTTCTCCATTTAAACTGGCTGAATAAGTGATAAGATTTGGAGACTCATGTGCTCCTAATAAAAGTAGAATGGTCTGCTTTTATCACTACAATAAAACTTTTTCTCGTAACTTCTAAAGGGCATCAATGATATGTCCTGGCCATTCTAGAAAGTCTTTGTAGAACAAGCAAAAATTCAGCTGTTCTCACAGCTTTTTTGTTTTGTTTCTCAAACCAAAGAAAGGCACGCATGTCTAATAAAAGAATAATTTTCAGGAAGGATGGTTTGAATAAAGTGCAGGGTTAACTGATACTTTTGGCCACATCTGTATATGAAATGCTGTATATGGAATACTTTTAGCTGATTCACAATGAGGGATCATTGTTTTATCAGAAACTTTTGTGGAGATTGGGGTTCCAGCTGCAGTCCAGCCTAGGGTCAGGATCTTTACGTATGCCTGGAACCCACAGTCCACTTTATATTTATTATAGCACTTTCAAAATGCAAAATGGAAAAAATGTTTCTCAGAATAACTGAGTGTAAGTTGTTGTAAGTCAGTGAATTTAAATCAGTTCATAATAAACAACGAAAATAGTACAGAGTGAATTTCTTGGTGATTATTACATCTGGTGCTGTCTGGGATGGTATTTGCTTGTGGGATGAACACAGCTGTGAGCCATGAATTCCAGTTTTAAATGGTCTGCTGAAGTGTTGTTTATATTCTATAGCTGTTTTGTGTAAAGGAAAATGGCCATTTCCTTTAACTGTCCTCCACACATCCAGATCAATCCACTTAATCCCTCTCTTGATTTAACAACACTTTATTGCCCACTATCATAGTACAAGAGCATATCTGTGTCCTTTATCAATTTTGAAATCCATGATTTAATGGGCCTTAAATTCATTGCAAAATTTATTTATTTAACTGATGCTTTTCTGCAAGGCAGCTCAACAGTGATGAGCAACTTGCAATGACTTACCGATTTGTACAGCTCGGTAATTTTCACTGAAGCAAATTTAAGTTTAGTACCTTGTTCAAGGGTTTCGAAACAGATGGTGTGATTTGGTCCTTCAATGGCAAAACAGCAGCTCTAACCACTCTGCCACCTGCTTTTGTGTATTTTCTTTTGGGTGTGATAATGGTTGTGGTGATAGTCTTGTGGGATATTGTCGAAGGCGTTTGCTTAAAGGCTAGTGCTGTTTCAATAAAGTGAATAGACTTGATTACTTCTGCATACAGACACATGGAGTTTTTCAGGATGCAAAATAAATGGGTAAACCAAGTGTAGAAAATAATGTTGGGAAGTTATTCATGTGTTCAGTATCTAGTAAAAGCTGGAAGTTTTCCCAGAACTTCTGGGAGGTTAAGCTTGTAGCAAACTTATTCAATTAGAGACAAACATGGAAATTGATGATAAAATCATGTAAAAGACTGATTGTGGGTTTTTTAAAATTATGTAATTTTTTAGAACTTACAGTATTTAATAGAGCACAATATCTTGAGCATTGTCACTGGCTGGAGCACCATATGTATGCCACATGAAGGGTACCAGACTCATCAACCTTCACAAACCTTGTTCAGTAAAATGAATCATTACAGACCGTTTCAACTCATAATGCTTGTAGCCAGTAGGACTTGATATCCAGAGTCTTTGCTGTTAAACTTCCCTCCCGGTGGTTTCCTATATGTTGATGTTGGTTGCTCAGCAGTTAGTCTTATCTGAAGGGACGTACATTTGTATTACATGGCATCCTGTACGTTCTACGGCACATGTGTCCTGTCCATATGTCATCAGAGCTCAAACGCTCAACACAAGCACGTGTGACAGCCAGCAAACAGTACTCTGGGACATTAGGACAAATAAGGAAATGGAAAGGAAAGGCCCCATGCTGCAGTCTTTATACACATGCCCTCGGCACACTTCTAAAACAATCCAGATGGTGCCGGAGTGCTTCCCAGAGCAGGACTGCTCAATACTCCTGGTCAGGGGCAAGAAGAGGCGTGAAAATGCATACTGAACATCCATACTGTTTTGAAGACTGTTTTTAAAAGAAAAAAAAAACTGCGGTCCTAGATTACTGCACCAGGTCTTTTTCACAGTTTAAGTTTCTATTTAGCTTTGTCAGCCATCTCAAGACTCAATACAAGGCCCATTTTACTAGTGTCTTTTTTTTGGTCTGTGCACAAATTGAACCTCAAGGTCATTTTCAGCAGAGGGACTCTGTTCAAAGTATCTGTGTGTTTTGCACACCAAGTCACTGTAACCTGTAAATTAAAACTGGGTATCAAGTAAAAAGGACCAGATTACCACACTAGTTCATGGTAGATACTCACTTTGTACCTACATTTTCCTATTATACACTGGCATGGCTCTGTGTCAGCTGTTCCTATTAACACTTTTAAGCCATAAATAATCAGAAATCACCTCGCCCCCCACTTTTAATGTCCTTTCTCTGCTTCTCTTTTTACTGGTGTTGAAAATGCTGTGAAATATTGTAAAGAATGTGAATTTTCTTCCTTTAAGGGTGCATTATTAATTATAGATTTAGAGTATTTACTTTTTAATTTTCAGTCCATCTATTCAAATCTAGTACTTAAAAGTTTTCTTGTGACACAAGGTCCAGTGTTTGCTGTATAAGCTCTTATTGGCAGGTGTACTTTAACTTAGCAACCAACAGTTTCTTCCGTGGTAAACGCACCTATTCCTGTAATATTTTTTGTGAATTACTTGCACTTGTTTGCCTGGTTGTTTTGTTTATTGCAGATCATGGAGGAGACAAAGACCCAAATAGCATGGCCATCTAAATTGAAGATAGGTGCTAAGTCAAAGAAGGGTAAGTCCCTGCTTTGGATTCTATCAGGAGCTGATCTGTCCACGTGTTTGTGTTTGGTGTGCACCCTTTCCCTGCTCCTGGACACCTTCACATCCCAAAGTGCATGTCTAGGAATCTGTACATATTAACCATTAAATGCATTTGTCAACAGGTATCACATATACCCTAATTGTGGCCGTTGAAAATGTTCTGTTTGGTTTAATGTTCAATGTTCATGTAGCAGCTAGATGAGAACTACAGAGATGGTGGATCAATAACATAGATATGATTAAATTTTACCCTTGTCTACACCATCTCAAAACTTTGAATTTTAAGTGCCCCCCTCCCCTTCAGTTCAATGTATCTAAAGATGTTTTGAGATGGAACACTGACCTTGTTTTTATAGCTAAGTTGGGGAAATATTGTTGGAAAGTTAAAGGTCATTTACTTAAGTTTTTATGGGCTGCGCAGAGCTCATGTACCCCTGGCATCATCCTGCCTTTATGCCTTCAGAGGGTGCCAGTGCGCTTCATTGCTGCCAGCTACTCTGACGGTCAACCAGCTGCCCCGTTCATCGTAAAGATGCCTCTGTTCCTGAGCCCTTGGGATAAATAGTGTTTACTCTGTTATATGGTCATCACTTTCTATTGAAGCCTGGAAGAATTTCCTTTTGCGTTCTGGGCATGTTGGAACATTTAGTTGAATGTTTAGAAGGAGATTTTGTCTAATTTTATAGTTTATTAGACATTTAAAAAGGTATAGTGTTACTTGGTTGAAAACATCCCCCTAAGACTCAGCAAAAATGGGTTTGGATGTGCAGTATTTCTACAAAGTTGTCCACACCCCAAAATTATACAGTCATCTATAAGGTGCATTCGCACTTGAGCATTGTAACATGTAATATTTGGGAGATGAATTTAAATATGTCACTTACAAAGAACAAATATAAATGGCCTTATCTGAAGAGGAATGCGGACATTACGCTGGCATGGGTGCTCAAGGGCTGGACCAACTGAGAGTGAAAGGGAAAAGGTTAAGATTTTCTTCAGTGTGTCGGTCACTTTCAACAGTGGGCTTGACCTGAAGTCCCAAGTTCACCGGCACCACAAAGTGGTTTGCAGCAGCAGTCAAAGGTCACTTCAATTCCGTTGCACTTGTGTGTGCGCGGGCACACTGTCTGAAGCATTTTGTAAACACAAAGCAGTGTTACATAATGGGTTGCAGTTTTATGACTGCATGCATTTTATTTTCACTAGTTATGGGTAGGAAACATATACACTCCTGTGACATATGTGTGCTGCTATATAGCTGTTGTGGTCTAGGGGGACCGCCTGCTTCCTGGCTGTGCGTGTCTGCAGTGTGTCGCTGCAGTCAGCACAGTGCTCTGCTTAGTGTTTTCCAGCATCTGCTTTATTTCATTCCGTTGTATGTTCAGGGATTTAAGTGGTATTCATAGAATAGTTGAATTTTAAATCTTGGTTTACACTTGCTTTGTATTTAATATGTTTTGTAGTCTTTCTTTTCCACAAAATACAATTTTTGAGCAGTTCTTTTTGTATAAATTTAACTCCCCTCAAGTTCTTTTTTGTGTTTTGCCTTGCAGGCCTTTTAAAAATCGAAGCCCTGTTTTTATGTATAGCTGGTGCATCAGTCTGCGGTGTCTCAGTGATTTGTTGAAATTAGCATCATTGTCGCTGTTGCTGGTGTTACTTCTGCAACTGAAATTCTTCCCTTGGCCTAGATGTTCTTTCAGTGAGAATCGCTCCCATTGATGTTGGCGGGAAATCGCCAAATGCTGCTACTATTTGCAGTCCTGTTGCTCACTGTGGGCCACAAACTACTGCCTGCGCACACCTGATAACACCAGACTCCTGCCCTTAAAAAGAAGGAGCATTAAAACAGCCTGAACCCTCCTCTTACATCTTTAGTATCTCTCAAATGCAGGCCAGCTGAGGCTTAAACATCCCCTAGTGTTTTTTTTTTTTTAAAATTTCTGCTTAATTTCACATGCTCAGAAAGGGCTTTGTAAACCTTAGAAGTGAACACAGTCCAATGAAAAATATAAACCTTTCAAGTTTGTTTATGAGTATTTAATTTGTTCATATTTGAATGTTCCCTACAAACTCATTCAAGATTTATTTGGTTCTCAGACTGATGTTGGGAGGGGTTGAATTCCCAGAATCAGTTCTGCTGTTTTACAATCCAAGGTGTTGCAGTGTAGCCCTGGGAGTTCTTGTATTTCCATCTGACTGAACCGTTTGTCCTCTTTAATTTATGTGACTTTCAGACTCATCTTGTGTAGCTCATATGTGGATACCGAGTCAGTCCTGGCATGCAACAAGAAACTTCTTTTCCTAGGGCTGTGCACTGACAATGGCAGTGATTTACTAGCCCTTGGGTAAACAACCTGCAGGGGAACTTGAGGGATGCTGCCAGACAGAGGAGGTCAATTCACTTGCTGGCTGGACTTTTTCATTTTTCTCTAATGTTTGAGGGTTTGATTGCTGCCTGAATGAGAGTGTTTGTTGGACAACTACAGTGGCTACCAAGATGGTTAAGGAAGGGACCCTGAAGGCTGCTGCCTGAAGACCCAAGAGGGATGCTGCTGCTCTTCCTTATAGATGGCTGCTAAAACTGAATGGCTGTAGTAAAATATTGAGGTTTTTAAACAAAGTTGTTGCTTTGGGTAAAATTCTTGCTATGTAATTGTACAATTAAAAACAACACATAAGGAGAAACTCTGCATGCAATAGGATATAAAAAAACATTTCAAAAGTTAGTTTAAGAATAAAAGCACAGGAAACCGTGATTGTCATATGGACCGTTTCAGACAAAGTTCAGCCACTGACCTTGACCCCTTGTTATGTACCCTCTCCAGTGAGACCCTGTTTAGGCAACCATGTATATTATTTTTTGTAACATCTATTTAGTTGGCATTCTCAAACATTAATAACCTCTGAAATCTTAAACAAGTGACCACTTAAAGATTGCTCCTAGTTATATTCAATTTCACAATGAGCTGTGTTTTGATAACCTTTCTGTTCCGCCACTGAAAAGCTTGATGCAGCTCAGAAATAAAAATTCTAGATGCGAATATGATGCCCACGTGTTTGCAAATTGGACACCCTCACTTCAGAGAATTATTTTATTAACATGAAATAGTAGTATGATAGTTCATAATGGAGTTAAAAGAAACTGAGGTGTTAGTATAATGAGTGTAAACAACTTGTTTTGTGCATTTAATGGCGCAATATAATCTGTAACTACTGTATTGTGGATGATTAGATATTTCTGTTCATAACCACTAGGTGATATGCAGAGATGCATAGTTAATATAAAGGATGAGTATATAAAAGAAACTGATCTAATATCTTTTGTTACTGAAGAGAGACCTAAGCAGACTTAGAAAAAAGCTTATTTTTAAATCTGTTGGCTATTTTCCCCTTTTTTCAGCTCGTTGGTAGGAAAGGTTTTGAATGCCAAATGCAATAAGTGTACAGAGCTACAAGATTTATGCGTGGAATTGTCATTTTTGCTACGTTCAAGAAGAGCTACCTTAGACAGCAGTTGTCAGGACAAGGACTGAGAAACACTACAGTAAAGCTTGTGGGCTGAATGGAGTTTTGTAGTTAATGTCAGGGGGTGTCAAGATTTTTCCCATGTATGTTGTAAATTCCAAAGCTGATTATAAATCCCCGCTCTTCAAAACACAAACTCCAGTTAATTAATTACTAGGTTATTGTTCCTATGTGGGTGTCGCATTTCAAAGTCCTCTGTACTGTAAGTGAAGTGCCTTGGCTTTTTCCATGGAGAATGCACCAGCAACAGTGGCGTGGGACTGTCTACCTCCCAGCTGATCCTTGCTGTGTGCTCTTATTCGTTCATGTTTACCACGGCCTCTTCAAATGCAGCATTCCACTGGCCTGAGATGGAACTGGCCATTAGTCAGTATTGCAGCTATTTGTTTAAAGGAAACAGAAGGAAAGCAGACAGTGGGACAAGTACCAAAAAGACTCTGCAGTGTATAGTGTGTTCCAAGGAAACAAAATGGGTGATTTTAAAAAGAACTGGTTACTTTCATAAATCTGTTATTCAGTAACTATTATGTGAACATGTTGTCTAAATCAATTTGTAAAGCAGCTCTAACACTGGTACAGATGGAGCTTTTTCTTAATCTTACAAATGTTCAATATATTACATGTTCATATAATGCTTACTTACAGGTAAATTTGATCATTTTTAATCATTTTGTATTTTAGCCCTGGAATAAGGTTGCCAGAATAAATCAGTTCTTTTGATATGGCCTATGGACATCAGGGGTCGTGTGTGTGTGTGTGTGGGAACTTGAAGAATTTATAAAACGTAAATGTATAAACTACCTGAACAGATGTTGTTGCCATTCGTCACCCTATTTGCTTTCGAGGGCCATTACAAAAATTGGTACCTAGATTGGTACCTAGATACCTGTTCAAGGTCTGATAAAAGCTTGACCTTTGGACACATTTGTCTTTTTGGTACAACTCTTTCAATTGTCTAACCTCCTCTGGCAGAACACTGCTCCCGCCACTGACACAAAGGAAGCCAAAAAACAAGTTGGCTGACATTTTGTCCCCACTGTTGTTGCCTGGGTCTGCTTGCCAATCCAATTTGGAGTCGTCAATAAATCTAAAGTCCTTGTAGTATACTTTACAAGAGGACAAGCGGCTGGAGCTCTCAGTGATGCCTTGACTCGCGCAAAAGCACAAAACCATGGGCAGCAGCTGTGAAAACAGCGTCTGAGCTGCACCTCTGTGGCCTTATCTTCCTCTGCTCGCCGCATGGCAGCTGTGTATGCTGTTGTAACCATGGCGATGTGCTAGGCAGATGAATCGCCGTGTCCGGTATGCTCCCGAGTTGGACCACGCTCGATAGCAAGGGAATTTAGGGTTTAGTACTTTTTTAAACCTGCATTTTTGTGCTGGCAGATATTTCTTTGGACTCTGGTTCTCAATTTTTGTTCTCATGGGCATAAATTGCACCATTTGGCTGTGTTGCAGTGTATCCCTGCCTAGTGTTACTCTACAGGAAAATGAGTGGTCACCATGGAAACACAATTGTTGGTGTAGAAATTGACTCTCCTTAGGGGCAAAAACTAGTAAACCCATAGGGTACTTTTAGAGAGAACATTTTAGAGACCCTGAAACATTTTTCTGCAACAATTTCTATCGTGTTTTGCTCTCAGATGTATAATAGTGTACAAATGATGGTTTAAATAATTTACTAAATATGTTCATTTGCTGTTTTTGGAGGCTGAAATTAGTTTCCATTATTTGGACTCTGCGGGCTAAGCCAGTCTGGTTTCAGATTGCGAATTATGAAAGCTTCATGTCATCTCTCCCTTTTGAGAACTGGCGTCTACATGTGGATTAGCCACTTTACACAGGGCGCTCATCGGGAGCAGTGCTCCCTCACGGCTCTGTCTGTGTCTACGACATGCCACAGAAGTAGCTGACATCGGGGTTTCTGACGATGATCATCATAGTCATCACCATCACAAGAGACCAATACTGATCATTAGCGCCTTGAGAAATTCATTCCCACAACTATCTCTAGGAAAAATCAGGAGGGCAAGCTGAGTAAAACGTATGACT
This sequence comes from Arapaima gigas, assembly GCA_900497675.1. Classification (NCBI taxonomy): domain Eukaryota; kingdom Metazoa; phylum Chordata; class Actinopteri; order Osteoglossiformes; family Osteoglossidae; genus Arapaima; species Arapaima gigas. Next base: position 889,095 of record UFQX01000201.1, on the reverse strand, counting down.
CGGTTAAACTTTCATTCTCAGAGTCCTTCTCATCAATGCAGTTCTCCAGACAATTTGTGAAATTGCTGGTACCAAACTTGTCAGCAGTGGGTTTTCCAAATTCAAGAGTACTTACCCACTACTACTGTAATCATTCAGATTTTACTGATATATAAGTGAAAACGGTCAGAATTTGATTTTTGCATGAATGGCTCTGAAAATCTGACATGACCTTCATTTAAATCAAAATTAAAACATTCAAGAGTGTATTTAACGTTTTAAAATTCCATATATTTACTGAACAGAATATTGAGAATTTTATTGATTGAAAAAGTATGTGAAATTATTGGGCAATGATATTTTGAAAAGAGGTTTATAGCAGTTGGGTGCTACAGTCAGTTCAGCTGTGTGCTTGGCCTGCATAAAAAAACCAAACAATTTCCGTTACCTGCTCTTCACAGCAGAATTTTGTGTATGTATAGTATCAACAGACTTCAGAGGTCATTAAAAGGGTCGATGAACCCCACAAGACTCTAAAGGGTTGCAAAAGTATTTTAAAAAACTTTCCTCCATAGTCAGCCAGATAGTTTACAAATGATGGAATCCAGCACTGTTGCTAATGGGTGTCCTCCAAAGATCAAAATTAACAAGTGACTGCTAAGGATCTAGATATTTTGCACTTGATAACATCTGCGTTCATGATTTTGCCATAAGAAAAACATTCAGCAAGAGTGGTGTTCAAAAAACATTCCTGCTTGCCTCCAGTTTGCTGAAGACCACCTGGATTTTCCACAGCAACACTGGACTAATGTCCTCTAAATGGATGAGACAAAAATTGAACTTTTTAAAAAAAAAAAAAAAAAACTGCATACCAACACCAAAACCTCATCCCAAATATGAAGCATGGTGGAGGGAGTATAATGGTGTAGGGCTGCGCTGTTGCCTCAGGGCTTGGGCAGCTTCTAGTCATTGCGGGACCTGTGAGCTGTATTGGACAGTTCTACAGCAGAATATCAGGTCAACTGCGTGCGATTTAAAACTCAAAGCTAGTTGGATCAATCAGCATGACAGTGATTTAAAGCAGAAGAATAAATCAAGAACACTTTGTCAAACAGAAGGAATTTCTTTTCAAGTGGCCAAAGTTAGTCTTCATCTCAGTTCTGTTAAAATGCTGTGGCCTAATGTGAAGCAAGATATCCCAAAAATATGCATGAACCAAAGCGATTTTTATAGTCACCCAGAATACCTGCTAACTTCTAGCAGAGGTTGTGCTAGTTACTAAATGGAATGGTTCATGGACTTTATATCGATGACCCTTGATTATTGTACAAATGTTTTAAACAGAGATATAGAAACTTAAAATGTGTTTGTACAAACTTTATTATTGTTATCTGTATGAAAATTTGATCAAATTTTAGGAGCCATAAATGCAGAAAATCTCTCGATTTAATGTTGCCTGGGCTCCTGTAAACTGAGAACCGGTCTGTAACCAGCAGTAGGTATATCTCCTTAGAAGTGATACTACAACATCAACAAATTGTAATGAAAGGTGGTTGGATTGCTTCCCAGGATTAGAATTTATTGGCATGTATACATATCAAAAATTGTAAATTGTTCTGTAGTTCTGGATAAGCAATACAATAAATATTGATATTAAAAAGTAATCTCCATCCTTTTCATATCTAGGCAGTGTTTAATTACATGTGAAATTGGGTTATATCACAATAATGGTTGTCATGTAGAGTTTTAATAAATTCAGGAGATGGGGATATGATTTACTACAGTGAAATCTGGGACTTCCTGTTGGAAGTAAATAATTTACTCATTTCAGTTTTGTACGTAAGCAATGTTTTAGTAAGGTTAAGTAGCATGTGCAAATGCAATCTATTTCATGGGGAAAATAATGTACATAAACGTAAATTACAAATATTGACATGATGTTATCCAGAGAGAAACCTCAAGCTGTGGTATTTAGAGGAACACAACAGCTATTAACGTCAAGGGTTCCTTCACAGAATGTTTTTTGTTCGGAACTCCAGCTGTTCTTTAAATCAGTGTCGTGTTGATCAATAGTGCTGATATGATATTAATTTACAAAATTTAATGTGGGTCCTGTGTTACTAAGAGAGACCTCTTGGCATGCATAAACTTTGGGAGGGTCTTAAGCTTTGCACGTCTGCTCATGGTTGTGCAACAATTTAAAGTATGTAGTAGAAAAACAGATTAGTTTCCTGCTTTGTGTTGAGCATGGCCAGAATGTGGCCCAAAGGCTTTGGAGCCATCGAATTAATTGAGGCTGAATTTAATAGCTCTTCCCTTTTTCTTTTTATTTTCTTTGTTTCCCAAAATTGTCCTACAGTGTTGAGAACAGTTAGTTTTAAAAAAAAAAAAAAAATTGGTGCTACAAAAACAAACTAAACAAACATATTCATGCAAGGCTATTAAACAACCTGTATGTGGGGTACCTAATTTTGTCTGCATGGGAAAAAACTTGAAATGCAATGAATAGTAATTTATATTATTGCATAATGAACAAAGCTTATATGGTGTTAGAAGAGTATTGGGTTCCCTGAATAACTCCATCCTCGACGTGGTGCTTTTACAAACTGGCTATGAATTCTGTAAAATTATACATTGTCATCTTACTAAATATCACTGCGGTGAGAAGTTGAAATATGAACTCAAATTACCACAAAAAGTACATGTCTTTGGAGAAGCTTTATTTTGATGGTGTCCCGCTAATGCGGTTTACAAGAGAACATGCATTGCCACAGGGATTTGGGGTTTTCGAAGATGGCCTTGGGAGGGGGGGAGCGAGCGCCCTCTACTGGCGATGGTTTGGTCAATGGGTCCTAACCCTGGACAGCTGTTTGTGGAAAGTTTGTTTGAACTCAGCAGCCATGTTTGCCTCATCTTACTTTGTCCCATTGTTTCCTGGAGGCCTGGCCTGCACGTGCTCGCTGCAGTTCAGCATGCCTCCATCCATGTCTCAAGGCTGTTTTTCATATTTACTGGTGCAGATGGAGCTGTAGTGAGGCCCCACATCAGGTCCCTCTTGCATGACATAAGCATGTCAGACGTCTGCTGGTATTTAATCTGATGCTTGTAAAACACGTGACCGCTGTTGGTGCACGGGTTGAAAAAGTTCCTCCCAGCCCATGCACAGAGCACCCCCTCTGGGACCATTTAAACTTTCCTTGTGCGTCCATTTTATTAACATGTCTGCAAAACGCCTAAGTCAAATAAGCAGCTGATACTCAGAAGGGAATATTCATGGAACACTGCAAATATGGAAAGCAGCAATGGGTCGTGTTAAATTTCTTTGCAAACGGATAATTGCCATTTATTGTTCAAATTAATGGAATGAAAAAATGACTCATTGGACACACCCGGTTTTTTTTTTTTTTTAACTGATAGTTCTTGAGTTTGCACAAATGGCCATGGTTTTTTATTTGGACAGAAGTGTTTTTTTTGGGGTTTTTTTGGTTTTTTTTTTTTTTTTTTTTAGTTTAAGTGAGTTTTGAAGTTAACAAATACAGCTGTGAATAATCACATATTCCACCTGGTGTATTAAAAAGTGTAGAAAAGGAGCTATTTTTATACCTTTGCAAACTTATTAATGTGAATCTGTGTGTGAGGAATCTGAGAGAGCACAGCCCTTTGGGGTTCCTCTGGGCCCAGTTCTTGTCTTACAGATTTTGTACAGCACACTGCATATAGAATATTTTAGGTAGGGGAGCTTTGCTGCCTGTTTGGTCAGGTGGACAGATATGGAATGGTCAGCTCTTATTTGACAGTTCAGCCTTGAATTTCTTAAATACATAGATTTATAATGTTAACAGGAACTTAATGATGAGATGTTAGCGTACTCATGTCGGACAACCACATTTGTAGACCGCAGTAGAGGAGCCATGTTGGACGGTGCCGGCTGACAATTTGAGCATTTTGTGTTTGTTTTTTTTTTTTTTTTAAATCACACCGCAGCCTAGGCTGAGAAACCTTGCTGTCAAGTAGCCCTTGTGAAACCACAGGGAGTACTTGCCCTCAGTTGAATCCTTCCATCGAATCCTTCTGCATGCTTCAAGTGGCGCCAGGCTTTCAGTAGAGCCAACAGTAATGGTGTGCAAGTCCATATCCATTCTCATCGGTCAAAGCAATTTCCCCCAGTGTGATGGTTTAATCAGAACAAATTGGTGTTCTGGTCGGAAGTGGTCTCAGCAATCCGCCAGTTTGGCTGGATGGCAGGTTCAGTGTTGCTTCTTGGCAGCGAGACTTCTTGTGATGGACAGTCTTGGAAAGGCACACGATTGAGGGTTGACTCATTTCTCATAACAAAACCCTTCAGCGTGTTCCTCATCTCAGTATGTACCCTCATAAATGCCACAGGTACGTTGGTTACCCTTAAGTGCTTTGCAATAATACACTGACAGCTATAGGCTATTGCAAGGAGGGTTGTTGGCGTATTATATAACGTACAGGCCAGGTACAGTCAAGCTCTCCGTTCAAGGTTAGGAAGAATAAAGCATTGTGCACATAGGAGAATGCTTGAGTAATGGATTTGAGCTGAAGGACGTTATGAGTTTAGCAACACAAAGACTCTGTGTTACGGTTTTAACTTGACTGGCAGGATGAGATGATTGGAACTTCAAATATGTGAGCTTTATGTACCATTTTGGCTTATCACGGAACATTTTGCCAACTTTTTTTGTTTTGACCCCCCTCCCCCCCCCCCCCCCCCCCCCCCGGGGGGAAAAATTTTCAAAAAAAAAAANAACTTTTTTTTTTTTTTCCCCCCCCCCCCCCCACACACACACACACATTATCTGGCATGGGTGTCATATAGGAGTTTGTGAAATCCAAAGCTTAAATTTTTCAGCAGATTGTAGTTTTTGTGCCTTAGTAAGTTAACCAGGCTCTTATCCCACTTGTGTCATGGGGTGTCAGATGTTAATGTTTAGGACATGTTGGTATGCCTGCTGCTTTGGAAGAATGTTAGGACTCTGCATCACAGAACTGTTTTGCACAGTGTTTATTTTAGGTGTCCCCCTTTCAGATCCTCACATCAAAGTGTGCGGGAAGAAGGATAACGTCAAGGAGGCCAAAGAGAAAATCATGTCCGTCCTTGACACAAAAGTAAGTGGAAAAGTACGTTTCCTGTCACTCAAAGTCACATCTCCATCTCATGCAGTGCAGTGTGTAGATTGTTGCTGGTATATTCAGTGCTGACTCAGTAAACATCACTTCCTATCATCCTGTTTTGGATTTATCTTGCTTTCCACATCAGTGTAGGAAGTCCTTTGTGTGTCAAGTCTTCCAGTTGCCCATAACGTTGACACAGCGGCAGGGTCTTGAACCCACTGACCCGGCAGGGTGGGCCGCCTACGCTGATACATGTGTTCGTAAATCCCTCTGGATAATGGAGTCTGTCCGTGTAATTACTGGAGCGTTCCCAGTCCAAAGAGGGTGAGCCTGGCTCTGGTCCCTCTTCTGAGGGTTGCTGTAGGACAGGACACTGGCTGTGAAGTGGAGTGTGCACTTACAGAGCCAGGGCAACTTTAGCTCCCAAGCTCCTCTGTGTGCTGTTACAGCTCCACAGGGTTCATCTGTTATCAGAATTATTTACTGACTTCATACAGTGATGTGAAACATTTTAGAATCCCACAGGACAGTGTTTCACTTACTGCAGCTTCATTTCTAGATATTTGTCTTGAATCTCTCTTGGGAGAGCCCAGGTGTTATATAGGTGTTATACCCTTAAGTAGTCTGCCTGTTTGGACTGAATGGATTTAGTGAAAATATTCTTGTGTAGCAAAAGCTAAAGCTGTAACTTGGATAGAGGTAACAGTGCATTGTTGTTGTTGATTAAAATTACGTGCCTGCTTGTTCATGACGGTAAAACTGGCTGGAGTATAAGAGAGACTATATTAACATCTCTATAGAAACTGGTTTTTCTTTCCTGGTTGCTGAGGTTCTGGGAGGTTGAAATTAGATGATATTTGAATGTCGGTGTACAAGTCCTTTGTGACAACCAAACAGACCGCAGGGATCTACATAAAGTTGCTGAGCTGACCGAGTCGTCTCTTCCGTGCAGAGCAACCGGGTGACCTTGAAGATGGATGTGTCGCACACTGAACACTCCCATGTCATTGGGAAGGGTGGGAACAACATCAAGAAAGTCATGGAGGACACCGGCTGCCACATACACTTCCCTGACTCCAATCGCAACAACCAGGCAGAGAAAAGCAATCAGGTTTGGTTCACAGCTGATATATGACAGACCTGTATAGTACTACACTCCTGCCTAGCTGGGGACAGATCATTCTGGAGAGACTTTGTGATCAACAAGAGTTAACATCAATTCGCAAGCACTTAACAACTTCCAGTAAAGTCATTTGTGAAGATTGTATATGAAGTTGATCATTATGGCCAGTTGCAAGAGACCAGACATGCACAGTTGAGTTGATTTGTTTTGTATAGCGTCCCTGTCAGCAGGTTTCATCAAAGCACCTAACAGAACAAAGATGTGTAACAATTAACACGAGTAGCGATATTCAAGATGTGCATTCAGAGACTCGTATGTGAGAACCCAGAAAGTTAGAGAAGAGAAGTTATTTGAGGAGAACTGCTATGGAGGGGGGTCTGGACCTGAGCACCTCTCCTGTTTTGCCTTCAGGCATGTTTGAATTTAGCTGGTAGAGGAAGGCAGTCAGCGTTTTCCTTGCTGCTCAGGAGATGGAAGGGAAGTAACTGCATGTGAGATGTGTTGCAGACCTTGATGAAATAAGGAATGTTGATACTGAAGAATGCCAGGAGCTCATATTTACCCCCCACGGCAGCACAAAGGAGATGCAGGGTCCAAACCACCACTATCACTGACTGACGGCAAGTCAACCTGTACCAGGACAGATAAAGAAATGTCTGGTACCAGTTAGTCATTGGCCAATAACCTTTTTGTACTGATTGTACTAAACTGATGATAAAGTGTTGGCTGGAATCATTTTGAATTATGCCAAAAGGATAATATTTGTGACTTATTGCTATTTGAAAAATGATTTAAAATTAGAGGGTGTTGATGCAGTTAGTTACTTTGCTGCTTAGCTGATAGTGTTAATAAACTGTCAGTATTTGTTGCAAGTTCACATTCATACAGCTGTATTTGCTGGGTAGTTTAGGATAAGTACCTTGCTCTATAGCAGTAGTGGAGTTTCAGCCTGAAACATAATAACAGAGCATTCCTAAGCAGTGCATCCACTTTCTTAAGGTTTCATTGTGTAATTCCAGTCAAGCAGCTTGAGTGTGCACGTCTTAACATTCATCGAGACTTATTTCTTAGTAAATAACTCAAGATGGAAACTGGTTGAGAATAGTTCAGGAGTAAAAATCATGGTTTTATGTGGTCGTGGCTGAACCACAGTGAGAGGCACTACGGTGTACATGGGAGTGTAATGGGTAGTCTTTGTTAATCGGTAACTTGTTTCAGATGTACGTGGGAAAGAGACGGAAAACAAATAAAATGGCGGCATGGATTTAAAAATGATTAATGATGCTTAGCCAGACTGTGTGTTTTACCCAGCAGAGGGATTCTTGTAAATTTAGCAGTACTGTATGTATTTATATGAAGAGGGAGGGTTGGGGACAACCAAGAGAGGATTTACAGAACTGTCATTGCTGTCCTTCTTCGCAGGTGTCCATCGCAGGCCAGCCGGGAGGTGTTGAAGCTGCCAGAGCCAGAATACGGGTAATGAACTCTTGTCTTAGGCTTCAGAATTTTTTCCAGAAGCGTTTTCACTTGGACTGTTGGGAAGCGGGTGGTCTCAGAGTGATAGGGAGGTTCTGGCTCGCAGAAATTAATCAATGAGCGGGTGTGTTTGTGCACTTGTAAGCACCTGTTTCTTCTCACCACGTTCTGCTGATTGCTCCGCCGCAAGGCCTTGTTAGCTCTTTTTGGGGTGTAGCTGGCGTGCACTCAGTTTTGGTCGGGGCACCAGACTGGTGATGCCCTTCTCCATCTTGGGGTCCCCACAGCGAAGCCTCCTGGAAAAACCCCCCCGCCGAAGCCACTGTTGGAGCAAGGCTTGAATCTCCCTTTCTCGTTTATTTCATTATGGATGGGAAGACCCCCAGTTTGCCCAGTTCCTCAGCTAATACATCAACTATGCTTGTTTTTACACCGTCTGCTTGAGATCTGATTAATAAAGGAGACGAGAGTTAGACTCATTGTTTTCGTAAATGTTTTATTCAACAGATATTTGACTTCTGAGTCAACTTTGTAAAGTCCGGCGATGGAGACAGAGCATGAGAACTCAGTCGTACCGGCCTGATGTGGAACACATGGCGCCCATCAGAGGCACAGTTTAAACAATGTGAGCTGGAGTCCCGCGGTATGCTGGTTTTGGTGGGCGTTGCCGCTCCGCCGCCTGGCTCCTGGTCCAGTGCCTTCTCGAGTTTCACCGGCTCCATAACTTCTCGACACATGCTTCCTCTCTGAAGAGGATGGGGAGGGGGGCAACCGAGGCGCCCACAGCAGGCCTGCGCCTTTGCATGGTCCAGAGAGCACAAATTAACGCTGTGCCTTTGTTGAGAAATTCCGCTGCGCAGTTGCTTGTGGAGCAATTTGCAGAATAACCACCCAGAGCCATGCGATCTTATCATCCTTTTCAAAAATCCATGAAGACTGGCATGAATTGAAGAGGGTACCCCTCTCTCGCCAAAGCTTACCTTCTCTGTTAAATAAATGAAACTTTAGTGTCTTGTCTCACGTGGTCCATCTTGAATGTTCTGTTGAACATATTATCGAAGGTATGATCCCTCATTTTGAACTCGGCATCCATGTACACTGTTTTGCGTTAGCCACCCACAATATGACCTCGGAAGTTAATGGAGCTTGTCGTTGAGAGAACATATGCAGCCTATACTTTAAAGCAGTGGTGCCAAAACGGGCACACGTCATGTTTTCCTAGGTGAACTATGCCTTTGTACATCAAAGGATTGATTATATTGTTAGTGTTATAAATAATAAATTACCTGATGCCTATGTCCAAGGCAACTGAAAGGGAAGAAAAATGGGTTTGTACACAAAGCTACTTCTCAACCCTTCTTTTTAAATGCAACTGTACACATTTACTCCCAACAGTGGGAGTCTAAGCTTTGTGGATGGTATTTTTGACGAAAAAAGTTTGCAACCGTTGAGCTAGTTTTGTTGTTGGAAGGAGGAAACCACATCATGCCTCTTTATTCAGTATTTTTAACACTGTCACCTAGTGGTCAAAGGAAGAATGGATAGAACTGGACAAAGGTGACTAAACTTGTTTAAAGGTCCAGTCTTTTCTATAAATCAGTCTTGTGCATAATATTTTGAGAGTTCATTATTATTTTCTGTAAAGTTTTCTGTAAAAGTAAAGTTTTTTCTTCTTTAAACTGTCATTTGAATAGTGTGTGTACATGTATGCAGATGGCAGATTTGTTAGGTTCGTACTGTAAACACATGCTGCTCAAACTCAATACATTAAATCCAAGAGGAGCAGAATTGAGCACAGTGCCCTGAGTGCTATCTGAGGTGGAATACATGTTTAGTTGCAGCTGTATTTGGTTTTGAATTATACTTTGAAGAAAAGCATCTGCAAAATGAATAGTACATGTAAATTAGAAATGTGAAAGAGTATGACTTAGTAGATGATTGGCTAGTGCTACATTTTCCAGGACAATTTCACTTCATGCTGTGAGCCCATGGTGAGCACATAAAGCCTTCTAAGTGCTGAAACTACCCAAATGACAAATACATTTCATATGTTGCTCCAGCTGTTATTATAATGAAGGTGTAAATATCGGTTTACCTACCTCTGTTCACAATCGGTGTCATGCTGTTTCTTTCACAATGCTCAAGCTTTAATGTATGTTGATATTGCACCTCATGCTTGATTCGTCCTCAGATTATAGGTTTAAAAATTAGCCACACATTGTTTTCAGAGCAAATTTTGTTCTTGTGGTCTGAGTCAGGAATTTATCCTGCCAGTCTAGTTAATGTGTTGTATAAGTAAATATGCAGAAGTAAAGACAGGCTTTCAGCAGATTCCATAAAGTTCAAATTTAGAATCGGGCATCTGGACTTTTTCTCTGCAAAATAAATTGAAACGTGATTTAATATTCCCAAATTAAACATTAGAAAAGGAGGTGAAATAGATGGACGGAAATAGATCTTGCAAAAAACATCCAACATCATGTCATGGCGCAATCTAGTAACTTGCGACTACATTCTAACACTTCCTGACCCTTAACTTTCATAATGCATCTTGATTATGCAGGATTGAAAAATGCTTTAAAACTGACCTAGTTTCTGTTAAACACAACAAGAATAACATTTAGGAGGCATCTTTCCACCTCTTCAGAAAATGCAGTTTTTATGTGGATATGAATATAAATGTAGGTTATAGAACATATGGGACTAATTATGGTTACATTTTTGGTTGCAGTAATTTATGCCATTCACTTTTTTGGCAGAGAAGTGCTGAAGAGATCCTCTACAGCAGTAAATTATGGCAAAAGTCCGAAAAATGTTTATATAGCACACATTTTTAGTGTTTTATGATCTGTGTTAGGTTATTTTTCCAAATGACTACTGTTATTTTGATGACTACTACCATGATTATCCTTGTTGGTGCTGTTGAGATGTTTCACTCAGGCTGTGCTGTTGTACCACTACAAACACATTCAGGATGTACTGAAATGTGCCGTGATTCTGGGTGTGGTGCAGATAGGATGATTCAGGCTAAGGCACTCCGCTGACCACCGAAGATCTTGGCTTTGTACATGATGTCTTGATCTATTTTTAAAAACACTTCTGTTTTCTGGGACTAGTTACTGGATGAGTGAATTGACTGTGGTGGCTTTAAAGAAGTTGAGTCAGTTCTGTCCACCCCCCCAGGAGCTGCTCCCCTTGGTGCTGATGTTTGAGCTTCCAATGATGATCCAACTCAACCCAGACCCCAGCTCCCCTGCCATCCAACACATTGCCCAGACCTACAGCATCTCTGTGTCCTTCAAGCAGCGCTCACGACTCTACGGAGCCACCGGGGTGGTGAGAGGGTCCCAGAACAATGCTGCAGCAGTCAAGGTACGATACCATTATTCTACCTTTGTAATCCATTAAGAGAACACAGATAAACTGCTTCCGCAGTTTGCCTCTGCCCAGTGCCTGACTCCCATTCCTGTAAATGAGCACTTATAGAGTCCATTCCTGTCCACCAAAGCCTCCCCCTTTCCTCAGACCTTGGCCCATCTACTGCTGACAGTGGAGGAGGAGGCTGGAGCCATGTGTGGTTTTGGAGTATGCGTGGCATGCGGCAAGGGCTAGGGGGGGCGGAGCTTGCCAAAACCACCCGGAGAGCCGCTGAGTAAGAGCTCCATTGGAGCCCTTCTTTCTCACGCAGTGCTGGCTGTCAGGAGGGAAGGTGACCACACCAGGTCAACTTACTGTGCTGGAGATCGGTTTTAAATCACTGGGTTTTTCCTCTTATCTTTATTGGAAGCTAAAAGAGCAAGAGAAAATGTTTGCATGATTACATTCCATCTGTGGTGTCCTTTTCAGTAGAATTCTAATATTGATATACAGCAATCCCTCAATTTAAGAAATTAATCCAATCCTGAAAAGAGTAATGAACCTATGCTGAAACTGTGCATACCAAAAGCCTACTGGGGAAAAATAATGGTTTCCCATCCTAGGGAGACTAAATGTGAGCGAAAGACTGAGGATGACCAGGGACTCCAGACTCCAGTTGTTCATTCAATAATGAAATTTATTTTTAAAAAATAAGACAACCACTTAAACAGAACAAGGCAATTTACTGTAATGAACTCTTACTATATTCATGATTGAAGAGAACAGCTGATTGCATCTTGTGGTGGATGGCTCACCTTTGTCAATTTTTTAAATCACTTCATCTTCACTTAGGGTTAGCCATCTTGTGCTTTTATAGCCTTTTTCCTTATTTCTTTTCAATTTTTTTCATAAGTTCTTCTATCTTCTGTGGCCTCTTTGCTGGGTGACACTGTATAATATGAAAATGAAAGCAAAGATATGATATGAAAACAAAGTAAATTTAAGAAGGAAGCTAAGGGTATTAGCAAAAGTACAGAAGTATATACCATGTACAGTATACATGTAATAAGTGAATGAGGCACAACAAGTGGGGATTAAAAAGAAGCAAGTAGCTGTATTTGTTGTTTCTTTAATGCAAATGTCCAGACCTGTGAAAGACCACACCTGTGTGCCATTTACAATCTTAATAGCCAAAGCATAATGTAACATTACAGAAACCAAAAAGGAAACAGCTCATTATACATTAGTGCCAAATAGAGAACTATCAGCCCCCCCCCCCCCATCAGATAAATTTCTTTATACAGATTTTTTTTTAATTCCAAAAAAGGAGTATCAAAAACCAGGAGCTGTTCTACCAAAGTTTTGTATAAAGAGAGTTTGTAAATCGACAGATGCCTGTCGCGTTTCATTCCTGAAAATCAAGGTTAAATGGGACAAATTTAATAGGGAGGCCTATTATTAATAATCTTCCATTATTTTAAATGGGGAAAAATTATAATTAGGTTCAATGTCCCCTTCAAAAATCTCTCCTCATATACAGATGTGGTCATAGTGGATTTATTAAAACTTTAAACGTTTATTAAAACTTCTATATAAATAACAAACCATCCTCTCTCTCTCTGTCCTCCTTGTACAACAATGGAAATTTAGCAATGACATTTGGACACAAAGCCACAGCAGATCCCCTTTAATCACGCTTGGCAGGTCATTAAACATTTCTCTGCTCAGGTTCTGGACCTTATGATGGGCTTTTGGTACATAGATACCATAATATATTGTGCGGTGTGAGCATAGGCACAGTAACCAGATTCTGCAGGTACCGGGCAGGAACAGTACAATCGAGAAATATAATGCCTTTCAAAATAACAATGCGTTACAGCTGGGTTTTTATACCCGGTTCAGCTAGAACACTGTTTTCACCTGGAAAAACTATACTTTGGATGTTTTTGCATAATAATGATAAACTTAATTTAAGACGAGGCCAGGTTCAAAGTTAGGCTAAAAATATGGGGATCTCCAAACTTGAACCAAGTTTTTGGTTTACGAAGTGTTCTATAGGGAAGACGTATACTGGAAGGTAGGGCTACTGGATAATATACAGTTCATTTGACTATAGAATGATTAAGAAAATTAACTGTAAAATGAGGATACATTTGGTAGTGTGACAGCTTTCATATCCTAGCTATATTGCTTGATACAGACTACTCCACTCCTGTTAAACAAATAAGTGTGTATTAATCACATAATAAAGGAATAATTAAGGATAAGTCACATAATATAAAAAATCAGAGCTTTATTGCAGCCTATGATGACTATAAAATGCACATCTGTTTTAATTCAAAGTTAAAGTCTGTCTTCAGTGATATCAATAAAAGAGATTTTGAGTCCTCTTCAGTTTTTCTGTTTGGAAGCTGGTGACATCAACCTGACCTGCATGGTCCCCCATTATTTGGGAAGACTTTAGATTCCCATGATAATATAATGATGGGCAAGACTTGTGCTCAGAACTGTCCGTCTCTAATCACTGTTTATGGTATCGTTGATATACTAAACTTTTTTTTTTTCAGCAGAAGATAATGCACGTTATTTTTTTTTTCTTGAAGATCTATGGACCATGATTGATGTAATTGCTTAGACCGCTATCTTTTGCCACAGTAATGTGTTGTCATACCATAGCACCTCTAAATGTTATTAGCTTATTGTGTTATTGTGGTGTTTCTAGAGAGGTACGGCATTGCTGCTGGAGCACTTGGCAGGGAGCCTGGCCAGCACCATCACCGTTAGCACTCAGCTTGACATTGCACCACAGCACCACCTCTTCATGATGGGCCGCAACGGGAGCAACATTAAGCACATCATGCAGAGGACTGGTGCCCAGATCCACTTTCCTGACCCCAACAGCCCACAGAAGAAGTCTACTGTCTACCTCCAAGGCACCATTGACTCGGTCTGCCTGGCGCGCCAGTACCTCATGGTAAGATGCAGGGCTTATGAGTTCCACACCAGAGCCAGAATAGGGAGCAACATGCCAACGCTGAGTCTATTGTTTCACCATGCCAATGTCTCCTTCACCTTCTTCCAAAAGCAGTTTCAAACCAAAGCCTGGAAAATTGGAAGAAAGAGAAAGAAAAACTTTAAGATCTGCAGTATGTCTGGAACACACAAGTAGAGAACATCTCTGCCTGTATGAAAACAATGTAATTGTGTTACATTTATTGATTCCTCACCTAGAAAGCAATCACCTCAGTCCCAGAGGACGACACTGGTAGATACACGCTCCTATGACACATTTATACTCTCCTGTAAACATAATTATTAAGGCTGCGCTAGTTACACCAATAATTCAGAAAATGAGTTTGGCTGAACTGAAAATGAAGTTTTCTGTAGATCTGGGTTCCATTCCTGGTATCAAACCTCTCCCAGAACATGGAAGGTTTTGTTCATGGGTGATGTTCATGTTGCAGAGAATAATAAAACAGCTGTGGGTTTACCACAGAGGATAGAGGGGTCAGGGCACCTTGAATGTGATTGACTTTGTTCTGGCAAGCCCACATGAATGTTGTGCAGAATTACTGATTGCTCCAGAACAGCGCAAGAATTATCTGCTCAGGGACTGGTGCTGAGCAGTCATGTAATTTTATTTTGGATAATGGGCATAAATAAAAATGGGTAGCAGAAAACATGGTCTGTATGTGTGTACGTCTGACAGGGCTGTCTGCCGCTGGTGTTGATGTTTGACATCAAGGAAGATGTGGAGGTGGAACCACAGTGCATCACAGCCTTAATGGAACAGCTGGACGTATTCATCAGCATCAAGCCAAAACCCAAGCAGCCCAGCAAGGTACACCCCTGTCCCAGCCCAGCAGCACCGGCAGAGTTCCAGAGTAAACTTGAACCCCCACCAAAGCCATTTGTTTAATGAAGTGAAAGCACAAACTGTGGGGTCTTTTTGGACTGCTCTGTCAGGCTGATAGATGGGCCTTCTAGGTGGCTTGTTCTGTCGACGTGGTTGAGCATCTCACTTTCTGGTTATTGAGATCTGGAAATTGTTACGTGCTTCGCTCACTCTGAAGGTCCAAGTACAGCCAAAGCTGCAGGGAGCAGTTTAATTCTGCACCGCACATCTGTGGTGTAAGTTTGGCAGCGGTTTGGCGTAATGATCCAAGAGTTGGACAGCAACTTGAGGCCTCCTTATTTTTTAAGGGGTTTTGCTCTTGTACCAAGACACTTAACCTTCATTTCTTTTGGGAATATTTGGCTATGTAGACAAAACTGAATTTGGAAATATAGAAGTGGCTCAGTGTAATCATGATGGCTGCTAAAGTAAATATAACACAGACTCTGGCAACAGGTGGCACAGTAAGTAAAGGTGTCACTGTGCAGTCAAAAGATACTGAAGCACCTTTGAGCAGAATACTTACCCTGAACTGACACTGAAATGACCCAGCTATATAAATGGGTAAATAATTGTAAGCCACTTTTCGGAAAAGGGTTAATGACATTATAATAATTAATTCTAAAAAATACATCCTTAAAAAAGTTCACCTATGTGTATAATCCCACATCTTCATAGCTTCCGCTGTAATCGCTATATCTATGAAATGCAATCTGTCTGTTCTTTATGCCCTGCTTTGTTTTCAAGCCACAGAATTGAAATTTGGCACAGTGGCACATTCTTCTCAACCTTTGTGAAGTTTTGCATACTGAAATACGTTAAATGACAAAAAGACTATCTAGTATTTTCAAAATTTCTACTTCAGTCTTTGAAATAAGGCTTGGAAATGCACCACACACAGAATGTAGTATCCTTTCTAATCCATGGCAGAGCTTATAAATGTGCAAAACAGGACTGTAGTCCAGGGGTGCCAGGGCAACATTAAATTAATCAAAATGCACCTGTAAATAAATATTTATACTTTAAAATTTTTTCCCAGACTGGGCACGCCCCTTTAAAGTCCAAAAATTGCATTCAAACTCGAAAAAGTAACACTTGTTACTGTTCCAATGAATGAAATAATTTGTTATGCATCTATCATTTAGTTTAGAATTACAAGTGTCTCAGAAAGGTAGTGGCACCACTACTGCTACCACTTTCTCAAAAGTTCACTCCAATATGCACACTGCCTGCAGAAACACCAAAAAAGTTTTTCTCCCAAGTCTTACTTCCTTCACAAGCTCTGAAACAGTGAGTATATACCAAGGGAATGGCTTTTGTATTTCCCTTCCACTGGGTCTATGTTCTGCTTTGCTTGCTGCCTCTTCTGAGGGAAACAGCCAGCTGTCAAGGGTACATCAGTCTATAAACGTATATCTGTTTTATTGATATCATTTTTATTGTTCTGTTGCATTCCTTCCTGCACCTTTGTCTCTCTCTTCTTCTAGCCTGGTTTAGTGGACAGCCTTGGGAGTGGACCTACAGTGTCCAGTTAGGCAGAGTATTCACTTAACTGTAGCTTTGTTTTACATGCTAGAAATTAAAGCTTAAATACATATACATGCAGTTATATGGTGTGATTTATTTATTACTCTATGTACAGTACTGAAATATTTATGTACATGTACTAGTCCTCTAAAGTGTGTAGCTTTCGCTGTTTCTTTGCAAAAATAGTCCATTTTACAAAGCTGCGTAGTGTTTTTAAGTAGAAGTTCAATCACCTTGTTTTGTTTGTAGTAATGTTCATCAGTTTTAATTCAAAGTTGCTGGCCTCCATAAAACAACGCCACTTGTCCACTATTCATTTTTTTTTAAACAAAGTGTTTTATTTCTAATAAAGTGTTTTGTTACTAGATCCCTGAAAAGGAGTAAACATGCTTTAATACAAAAAGATCCGCTGATATGCAAACAGTTTTTTCATCAGACCACAGTCCGTAGCTGTTTTCCATCAGTGGTTAATGTCTTGAGTTTGTGGTCGTTGTTCTCGCTTCTCTGGGACGTGGTCCACGCAGAAACTGCGCAGCTGACCAGCACAACCCTGTTTCTGTGAACTGAAAGGTGATAAACTGACTTCTATTGAGACTTAAGTGACTTGCGATCGCCAAAGGGACAGATAGCATGACCGGTTAACCACTGTCATTAACATAGGAATATGCGCTACAGGAATGGAAGGTTTTATTCACTGAAGCAAATTATCCACTTATCAGGTATACACTTCAGTAGACTCAACTGTCTAGTACTTTTGATTGCTTTCAAGGTTTGATGTTGCATAATCTCTCTGCTGAGGGATGCCTTTCTATGATTGTATTGTGCTGTAATGGGTAAGTATAACTTTAAGCTTTGACATTGCATACCCAGGGACCAGATGTTATGTTGTGGTTGCTATTCATTCATAGCAAATATAGCATACTCCTTACCTTGATATTGTATCTCAGTGGTTTTTGAGGCTTCTGCAGTGGTATCTTATCCCATTATGCTGCAGGGGGCTGAACAATGAATCCTCCCCCAAATACATGACAGGCCTGTTTGACAGCACTAACAATTCTTGTGTACTAACAGTTTAATGGGAATACACTTCAGTGATATATAATGAGTTGTTACTTTTTACCTTTCCACTTTCTGACCAGGTTACTACTTGGTAATTCAGCTCGTTTCTAATAAAAATATTTTAAAAATGACATGAAAAGTGTACTTGCTGTTGCATAAATGTTTGTGCAATTCATTTGGAGTTTTGTGCAGAACAAAATGCCCCTTTTAGGTTTAAAAGAATCTTTTTCTCCTTCACCTTCGCCCTGCAGATTTTTATAACAGTTAATTGTATCAAGTCAGGAGAAGGTGTGTGTTGGTTTGTTTGACCAAGTGGTTCCTCATCTTGATGCCCAAGACTTTCCACTTGTCATGTAGCAGTCGCAATGTTTCCATTCAACAATGTGGCTGAGTGTCAACAAAGCGTCATGACATCTGTCTTTTGGCTGTGTAGACTGAGTTTTAGCTGCATCTGTGCCATGTTCAAGCAAGCAGAGAGGTTTAGCCCACCAAAAAAGTGCAAAGATCTTCTGAAAGCTGCAAATTCTCATTGTTCTACACTTCTGATGACGATATTACTCAAAGATATACAGTAGGAATGAGAAATGTGAGTAAACCAGGTAAACCTTGGAAATACCTGAATGAGACAGAATTGGACAGGTGAGTGAAAGTAAAGTAACCCAAAAGTGTCCTATGTGGTTGGAAAGCATTGCAGAAGATTAAGGAACACATTAGCTAGTTTCCTGATCAAACCAAATGAATAGTGAACAAAAAACCTAGTTCCCTGCAGTTGAACCCCCACTTCTGACTGGTGTTGTACGTGCTACAATCTATATATGAGGGATAAAAATTGAAAAAAGTGTCTTAAGTTTTATTTCTGATGAATGCATCACCATGTCTAGTCAGAACTGAGGGTTGCTCTTTGATTTGACATTGAGTTAAATTTTGATAGCCTTTCCTCTTCTGGTATGTGGGTCAAAGCTGACAGTTTAAGGATAATGTAAAGCTTGTATCTCCTTAGTGGCCTTTTTTAAACATCTTCACCACCATTTTCAATATATAAACTGTGTATCTCCTTCCTTCCACAGTCTGTAATTGTCAAGAGTGTGGAGAGGAATGCCCTCAGCATGTATGAAGCAAGGAAGTTCCTGCTGGGCCTGGAAAGCAGTGGGGTGTCGGCACTCCCTGGCAGTGGTAGCAGCAGTGGTGCCGGCAGTCCCCCAGCTGTTGTCTGCCCTGTGGGACTCGACATCCTGGCCTCAGCTGGCCTGGGGCTTACTGGCCTGGGTAAGAAACTGACAGCTTCTGCAGGATGTGCCACCTTCTCACAGTGGCAGTGGACTTGTGCTTGTTTTCTTCTCTTAGCTGACTCAAGTACACCATCTATAATAATCTGGTTCTGTGTGTTTTCCTGTTGAGTAGCAAAGCCGTTACTCATGAAAGCTTCTTTTTGTGTGCAAACCCTGTGTTTAACTGGGTCAGTCAGTGCTGGCCTGGACCACATGGCTACGATCTGTTTCCTGGTCCTATAAACATGCGGCCCTATAGGCAAGACATATGCTGTTGAGGCAGGCCCCCTGGAAACTGCAGTAGCCTCATCCAGATTGTAGTTTACCATGCCAAAGCAATCCAGGGCTTATTTTTAGATTTAAATGGACATTCTCTGCCCACAAACCAGAATAAAGTTTTTTTTTTTTTTTTTTTTTTTTTTTTTTTTTTT
>UFQX01000201.1:855382-869830 GCA_900497675.1 Arapaima gigas | reverse complement strand
TTTTTTTTTTTTTTTTTTTTTTTTTTTTTTTTTTAATATACTCTGGTGTGAATATACAGAGTCAGGAACTTGGATCTTGTAGCATTAGCTATTGTTGCTCTGAGGAATTAAAAGCCTATAAATTCTGTTGACACATTTTCAGTGGGACCTTTGTTTGTGGCAGGCCTCTTGAGTCCCACTGCTGCCTCCCTAAGCAGCTCACTGGCGCCCAACACGCTGCTCAATGCTCTGAACAGCTCGGCAAGCCCCTTGCAGGTCCCTGTGTCCGGAAGCCCCGCCCCAAGTCCCACGCTTTGGTCCAACTCTATTGCCAACCCCTCTAATGCTCCAGGTGATGAGCTGCTTGCAAAGTTATACACAAATGCATGCATATACATACTCGCATGCGCACACGCACACACACACCACGTATTTTTCTTTGGCATACAACCTGTTCTCTGGCTCACACATAAACAACACTTGCTACACGTGCAAACAGATTTCATGCAACCACACAGCTGGGGACTATGGAAGATGCACCAACAGCACCTGCTAATGCAGAGGCAAATATTCCAGAACAAAATCACACACATGGACAGTACCCTGAGAAACTGCGATTCCTTCTCATACAGCTCAGATGAAGGAATGTACACGGACCGAAACACAAACATGCAGATAAACCCAAGCCAATGAAATCTAATGACTGAAAGCCGGCACAGCGTGGCTCATAGACTGAAGAACACTGGAACAGCCGACTCTCTTGGCATGTGCTGGCTAGCGGTGTGTCTAGGAGTGTATGAAAATAAATGCCACAGTTCATCTGCTGTTATCTTACTGTGCACTAACAAGGCCTCTGCTTTTTTCAGGGTTCTCATCTCCTCTGATGATCCACCCTGCAACCCAGGCAACTCTTACCAGCATCATCCTGTCTGGAGTCCAGGGGTACAGCCAGAGCACTCCATCACCTCCCCCGGGGCTGGCCCCCATAGACCCAAAGGTCACAGACTGCAGCAATGCAGTCCCCTCACTCAATGGCCACATCAAGGTGCTTCAACAGTTGTCGCGAGTTGCTGTTTTTGAGCTATAACTGTTATCACGTACTTGAATAAAATGTGTGATTGAAGCCAAGATTAATTCTACAAACACATTTCTGCCAATCCAATATGCTAATTGAAAAAGCACTTCCCAGCCTTCAAACATCAGGACATATTGTCATGTAATGAACTGTACATTCGGATTATTAAGCATGTAACTGGACATAGAAAAGAAATGCAGTAAATGCTTGATTTAAGAATCCCAGAATTAGTGGAGTTTGGATTTAAGACAAATTTGTACTGTTTGCATGTCGGTACCTCACTGTTATTTTTTTTGGTTGATATGACAGTACTTGAATACTTCCCCATGGAAGTCTGTCAGTATGTGTGTACTTTGTCAGTCGGGCTGCTAACGAAACGCAGGATAGGTAACTTATTATTCCCTAATGCATGATATGTAATGTATAGAAGAAATGGTTTTTTTCCCCATTTTTCATGCTCCCACTGACAGTTGTGCTTCCAGATCTGCCATTTATTATTTATTTAATGGATTTTTGGATTTATATAAGACCCTGTTTTACAGCCATTTGGATTTAATGGACACTGGAAAATATCAGACACCCTGTTCCTCCGGTTAATTAAATTAAGAATATACTGTACACAGTGAAATTGTTTGCAGGCAGGCACTGATGAAAAATATTCCTGTACGCATTATACCCCTATGAATACAATAATAATATAATACAATAATATTACAATAATACCTTAGAATGTGAACATTTAAATGAGCTGTGACAAGTTGACTTTTTCTAGGTGTTATGGCTCCTAGCCATTTGCTTTAACAACGCTTGCTTCTCATCGTTGTGCTTCTGCAGCATCCCAGCTCGGTTTATGGGAGGATGTCTGCCGCATCACTGGCTGAGAAGGTTCTGAATGCTAATCACGCCGACTCCGTGCAGGAGGCCAGTGGCCACTGTCCCTCTGAGCCTTTGTCCAGCAAGTCCAGCCCTGACGAAGGTATGACTCCCTCATGTTGACCTCCATATCTTGACTTGTAATTTGAGAGTTGCAAGATCAAGGACCACTTCCTTGTACCTCTGTAGTACCCTACAGCCAGGCCCTTACCATCAATTCCTCCATTAAATGGTCAGCTGTAATTGGGTCGAGCATTCTAAACTGCTTTGGACGAAAGTGTCAGCTAACCAGTGAAATGGTAATCATCAGCGTCAGGATATACCTTGCTTAGATTGGCAGCAGAGTTCTCTTGTCTTTTGTACTTTTTCACTTAGCCAATCTGTCAGACATGGTTCAGCCTGCTTCTTCCATATGTTGGGTGTTTTAATTGGCAGCAGTTGTACTAGATGGCCAAGCATTAATCAAATATTATTTCCAGTAAGCAGTACGACTAATTGGGGACAGCCAATGTTGAATTCTTTGACGCTGACACAGGTTTACACAGCACCAGGTCTCTCCTTTCAGACATTTGTTACTGCATGTTGAAATGTGAAACAGTGATGCATGTATGTTTTCAGGGTCCAATGACGCGTTCGTGGAGGTGGGCATGCCAAGGAGCCCATCCCATTCAGCCAGCAGCAATGAGTTGAAGCAGATGTTGTCCTCCTGCAAGACGCCTGCGGTCAAGCGGCAAGCAGTGGAGCTGCTGCAGGGAACCAAAAACTCCCACCTGCAGTACGTATGTCATCGGCCTACTTCGGTGACAACAGGTGGCATGCTGGGTAAGGTGTTGGAGTTGTGACGATGCCAGGTGGTTAGGGGTTTTGGTCCCAGCAGTGTTCCTGTTGTTGAGCCAGAACGCTTGACCTCAGTTGACTATGTATCTGCCCAGCTGTATAAACCGATGCAGAGTAAAAGCTATGAGATCAAGTCACTCTTAATAAGTACATCTGCAGTGCAAATAAACGTCACACATCCCTCATCCTCCTCAAATGGGGCCAGTTTTGTTCATCCTATCATATTCTGTTGATGTAGATACAAATGGATTTAAAAAAAATTCCTAAACCACAGTACTAAACCTTCATATTAATTGCATAATCTGTTTCAGAGCCAATGCAACAGACTTTAGTATCTGCTGTTTTCTGACTTGTCGGTTTAATAATGCAGCCTGGGAATATGGGTGTGGAGCTGTCAGACTAATGTATTACATAGTTTTACCATGGGTTGGGTTCATAGATTAGAAACCTATTCTTTGATTTACACATTTTCAGTGTAAACATTCATGACAGTTTTCGGTCTCCAGACACGATGCTGCATTAGTCACTTCCTAATATATCCCAGTGAGAAGGCATACGTCATGGTGGCTTTTTAAACCTTTCCTGGAAAGAAAACAATTATGGGTTGTCTTAATATGTGAGATGCTAACTATCCTGTCATGGTCCTAGAAACTTCTGTGGAAAAGAAAAAAGTGGAAGATAGGGTTTGTTCCTGAAAAGTCCACAAAGCACCATGAGCCCATTAACCCTGTTCAATTTTATTGCATGATTTTGGACTCGGTAGTGCGCCGGTTCTTTTTTGCAGCACTGATGCCCTTTTCCTCTGGCAGCTCAGACTGCCTTCTCTCAGATTCAGACTCAAGTGCATCTGAAAGCCCTGTAGCAGACAAGCGGGCCCCAGGCAGCGAGCGAGCTGCAGAGCGGGCGGCTGCGGCTCAGCAGAATTCAGACAGAATCAGGCTAACGTCACAATCATCATTTGCCAACATGCAGGTACTTCTGAGGATGTCTTCATGTGTATTTCTGTTCTCTGAAGGGCTGTACAGCAGCTGTGTTGTGTGTTTTGAATGTCCTGTTTCAGCATAATCTTCTCTAGAGAACAGCTATAAAACATTTTGGCTGCTTTCGTTGTGACTTCATATCTGGCCATTTTTAAGAAACCCAAGTTGTTAATATGCTTTGTTTTTAGGGGACAAAATATTGTGGGTTGAACTGGTTTGAATTGCATATTCAGCAATGGGGAAATAAGACGTAGTTTGTCCTGAACTTTCCTGAAGGGGAAAAACTGAAAAATCTAATATGTCAAGGTCCTTGTAGTCTAAAGATTGTAAATTTCCTTCCAGGCATTTGACTATGAGCAAAAAAAGCTTTTGGCAACCAAAGGTAAGACGAGATATACTGCAATTTCACAGTTTCCCCAAACCTTTAAATATGGTATACTGCATTTCTATCAACATTCCAAAAGGATTTTTCTACAATGACTGCTTTATTCAATATCAAAACAAATGACATGATTGGTAACAAATTATAATATCCAAAATGTTTACTTTGCTGTGTTGGCTAAGAGTGAAGCAATACTACAATCTCTGTGTAAAAGAGAAAATCTTGTGTGGTTTGCCTTGGGATATCATTATCTCTCTATTTCAGATTTACAGTAAACATTAAACCCTGTAATAAAACATTTCCAAGCTACTTACATGTTGTGGGCTCTAAACTTTCACTGTGTGACAACCAGTGAGCTTGCTGATCAAGACCTATTATTAGCCAAGCTACATCAAAGGTGCAGAATGAAATCTCAGGGCAAATGTTTTGCTTATGTTGTCATTTTGAACTACATTATTGCCCAGAGTGGCTCAATCTGCATCACCCCACTTGTGTGTTGCACACTAAGACCAGGCTACCCTAGACTGAACACTGGTTTTTTAAAGCTATGCTGAAGAAGCCGGTGGTCACTGAAGTACGGACACCTACCAATACCTGGAGCGGGCTGGGCTTTTCCAAATCAATGCCAGCAGAAACCATTAAGGAGCTCCGACGAGCCAACCACATGGCCTACAAGCCTACCATGACTACCACCTATGAGGTGAACAGCAAAATTTTTGTTTATTACCAATGCACATATCTAAATCCACTGCTGTTGTTTAGGATGATGTGAGTGACGTTATCTTGAATTGAAAGCTAAATATTTTAAATAAATGTTTGTTTTTAGCAAAACTATGTAAATGCCATTTTTAGTCGGGGTGTCCTCTCATACAATCAGAACCCTCTGGTATTTTCCTCCAAACCAGGCTCTACCTTGCTAGTTGTTAACCCCAATCCATTGTGCAGATTATTTTTTATTTTGCTTACAAAGATTGTGATGAAAACAGCCAATTTACACCATATGGTCATCCTTCATAATGAGAGGATCTAACTTTTTATATGCACCATCTACAGCCCCCCCCCCCCCCTTGGTTCAGTTGGTAATTGGGATCCCCACTATTCCAGGGTTCCTCTCTGTCCCTCTCCCGTTCCAACAGCCGCGAGGGTGTGGGGAGTGGCAGCGACTCCGACAACTGGAGGGAAAGGAACGATGGAGGCCTTCCCAGTCACTCTGAGTTCTCCCCAGCCATCAGTCCTAAGAGGAAGCAGAACAAATCAGGTGAATAGGCAGCCAGATCTGCTTTTTCTTCTACCTGCCGGTCTTCAAATATTGTACTTATTTCTCTGTCCTTCTGCCTTTCTAGTTCACTTATCCAGCCTACCTGTTATCTACTTGGTCATACTAGTTGTTCTGAGCCTGTTCTACATGTCTGCATTTTTAACACACTCTGTCTTTTGTAATTCTACCTTTACTCTTTCTTTGTCTAACTTATTTTCCTAATTCGGTCTGCCTGTCTTCACTGACTTTGATGGATTGCCTATGTGTCTGTCATCTTGGCATAAAATTCCCAGCTGCTCTTCACACACCCTGAAACTGTACTGCTTACATTATACCTTCTTAGATACTTGGATAAATTTAAACATCTCAAGAGGTATGTACGCCTGAGAGGAACAGAATTGTTTTTTTTTTCTAACCCCAAAGGGCTTCATTAAGTGCTCATTTGTTATTTAACTGGAAATCAGTTTACTCAGTGTACCTCTACATTAAAGGAAACCACACCAGTTGATTTCAGCTTGTTTCCCCTCTCATATATGCAGTAACATGTTATGGTCACATAGTAAAACTTTCATATGTAAGGTAAGTACTTATGACTTGAATAGCAGTCACCATCAAAGCTGCTGTAGTCAGCATTATGGACAGAGCTGAAAGGAAAGTTCCATGAAACGATAGCCCTGCCCTCTGCGTTGTCCGCAGAGGTGGTCTGAAACGTCACCACCATAAATTCAGGCCCGTTTTCGTTGACTTTGGCTTGCAGCAGAGCACTTTCTGAGCAGCAGCAACTACATAGACTGTATTTCATCAATGATGGGGAGCAACGGCTGCAACCTCAACGTCTCCTTCAAGGGCTCCGACCTCCCAGAGCTGTTCAGCAAACTGGGACTGGGGAAATACACAGATGTTTTTCAACAACAAGAGGTGTGGGTCCTGTTCTGTTATTTGAAGTGAATGTGTCAGTCACAAGAAATGCAAAATGTTTGCATAATGAATAAGTATTAAAAATCTATGAAAACTGAATGCTTTAAGATGTACCATCCCATTTTATTAGATGCTGCCCTTAAGATGTATGTGTAGTTTTTAAATACCAGCCATATTGGACAGTGGTATTTTATTGAAATTGTATGTTTAGCTTTGGGAATGTAGAGTAATAAATAAAAGATTTCTTTGGACATCATCCTTAATGGTTTCTGCTCACCCCTTGTAAATCTAATGTATCCCATAGATGAAAGAAATGGAACTGAACGCTTTACTTAACTATGTAATGATTTAGACCTTGTTAATGTTATTAACTTAATCCCAGGCATGTTTTAATCAAATGAAACCATTTGTGCTAGATTGATCTTCAAACGTTCCTCACTCTGACGGACCAGGACCTGAAGGAGCTTGGCATCACCACCTTTGGTGCTCGCAGGAAAATGCTGCTGGCCATTTCAGGTTAGTCTCAAGGAGCTGATTGGGCATGAAATTATTAGTCTTTGTCAGTGTAAGAACTTGCTGTTTTTGTTGTGATTAATCCCATTTTTATGTACATATATCTCAGATACACACATAGCTTTAGCAAAGCAAATCCATAGTCCATCCCAAATAGCTTAAGAAAAAATTTCATAACTCTAAAATAAATTTTAGGATTTGGGGAAGTCCAGTGTAACGTTGTTTTGAAAAAGCATTACTGATGTTTGTTTACAGTTGAAAACAGCATTGTGTACACTCTACTTTGTGGATGTGCACAGGGGCCAAGACCAGTTTTCAGTTTGTGGGAAATCTTTGGCAAAGCATACACCTTCTGTAATCTTCTGATTGGCCTCAGAAATAGCTACACCTCCTTCATGAAAATCACTGAGAACTGTCAACCCCCCTATTCAAATTCCACTTTTTGTGCTGTTGCCAAATGCAGCATCTACTAAATGCAAACGTAAAGTCCTTTCTAATGTCTAATAGGATCATATTTCATATTTTTTTCCTCTGAAAAACATTTAATCTAGGAGTTGTTCCATTGTATGATAAAGACACCTTGTGATTAATCCCAGTGAGCATAAAAACACATTTTTTATATTGGTTTTTACTGTACATAGTCACAGAATGTTAATAGGAGTAATCTGTTCAGATTCAACACATACAAGACAGCTGAAAGTGGGTGATAAATGACCTATCAGTATCTCTATGGAATTGTTTTGGAAATATTTCCATAGTTGTTAGATTTCAAACATAATTATTCAGTTATGTCAAATTGTTTCACATCCAGCCATGCAAGACTGTATGAAACTCTACAAATTGGTCCAAACGAAACTATTTCCAGGAAGGGGAAAGGAAAATGTTATTGATGTATTGCTGTTCTGTTTTTTTCTTTTTTTAAATTAGAATTGAATAAGAACAGGAGAAAACTGTTTGAACCTCCAAATATCCGCTCCTCCTTCCTGGAGGGGGGTGCCAGTGGACGACTTCCTCGCCAGTTCCACTCGGACATTGCTAGCGTGAGTGGCCGGTGGTAGGTGCCATGGATCAGAGCTCAGCACCTCTGCAGCCCTGCAGATAGAACCTTTGCTACAGAATTGTGTGCATTCGGAGTCAACACAATGTGGACCAAAGCTTGCCTTCTGATGAAGTAACAAACAAAACATAACCGGTGTTCAGTAAAGGGAGAAAGATCGAGCAGTCAGACGTCTGTTTGCTGTTGGCAACCATAGTACTCTTATCTGTTGACCTGAGACGGTCCTTTTGTACGAAGGAAATTCCAGCTCTTGTGAAGGAATTGCAAAACTCATGCACTGTCATCTTTTGAAGGAACAGGCAGGATGCTTAGTGAAAAATCATTTTGATACTATTTATGTGTAATCTTAGTTGTATCATTCCTGTGCACTTTAAGAATCTATATTCTTTTGCCTGTGGACGCGTATTTTTTTTGAATCTGCATACCTACGTACGTTTATACATTTTTTTAAGCACTTACCTGGGAACCAAGCCAAATGTAAGAATATTGTTGATACAGATGATGAAGAAGGTGTCAGCATCACTAAGTGATAACGGAACAAAGTCTCTGAACTGTTGAGCATCTCCAAAAACTGACCTGACACTGCGTCCTTGTTCCTCAACTCATGTCACATGCTCTGTTCTACAAGTCAGACCTATCTTTTTTTTTAAATATCATTTTCATATTCTTTTTTGTTTTTTCCACCCTTTTTTTTAATCCTCAATTTAACCCGAGTTTGTTTTATTGTTTTGCCCTGAGTTGTTTTATTTGTTTGCTTTTTTGACAACGGTGGCTTGGCATTTGTCAGTTCATCCTTGCCCATACCAGTCAGTGTTAAGCAGTCCCCAGGTTGACTCCAAGGACTGCAGGGAATGCTGGGTAAAGGGGCCCGGCACTTCCTGCCTCTGGGAGCTGCTCGATGCTGCGTAGCTGTTGTCATTCACCAAGCGCTGGAATGCTGTTGCTGACCTTCCCTCGCTTTAACTGCGAGACATCTGAAGCCAGAGCCACTGGCTGGTCTCCCCTCCATGCAGCAGTGGTTTGCTGTAGCTGGACTGGAATGCCATTATAAAAAGTGCCAAAGTTTTGCTCCCCAACAATTTTTGTTGTCCTGTGTCCTGCAATTTTGTTGTTTTCAGTTCTTTTGTTTGGTGTGAAATCCGGAACTGGCGGTACTGCTTTTAGGAATGCAGCGCGGAGACTGACTGGAAAGTCCTCACTTGGTGCTCTCCTCTCCTCAGACCCCCAAAAGTATAAGGATGTAATCTATAAATTGAGAGGGATTCACCTAAACTGTGAATTGCAGTTATTCTAGTTAAGGAAGGATTTCCGGTTGAAAGCCACAAGGTCTGTTTGCATTTGCATGTGGTAGCTTCCCCAAAGAGAAATATTTGAAGCAAATGTTTATGGCCTTATTTGGGGGGAAAAAAGAGTACAATTGAAATTGGATGTAAATTACTGGGGGAAAAAAAACTGTTGCAATGTTCTCAGACTTGTACTATATCCCGGTTTTGTATTGTCATGAAAATATTGAATGTCCTTTTTGTGTTAGAGGTACATACAGTTTTGTAAGAATTGCACAACAAAGGAAGATTGTGACAATATTTAGCATTTTGTAATTATAGTTTTTTTATATCAAGTTGGAAAGGACAGTTAGTCTGCAGTAAATGGTCCGATCTTCTTGTATAATGTAATCTTTACAGTGCTGGTACTGCCATTTGTATGTATTGGGCTTAGAATGATGGGCACTGAGCAACATTATGTACAAACCTAATAATTAAACCTCCTTACAGTAAGTGGGGCCTAATTATATAAATATGGGATCATTTTGATGCAATGGACTATGCAAATAAATGTAACCTATTCATTAGATTTCATTCTGAAGTCTGCAGTAAAACACCTCTGGGAAGATGGCATCTAACAGCCAATATTGCTCTTTAACTATTTTTTTGACAGGTTTTAATTCAATGTTATCTTTCTGGCATTTCTTGGATGCTTCATTGTTTTCTGAAGGAGCAGCTGTGATTCTTAATACACTTTCTCATCCTCTCCCAAGAAAGAGGATCCCAGGAAAAAAGTAGATTTAGACATGGCATTTTTCATAATCACAGAACAGCAATAGTGTAACAGCAGTTTGGATGCAACAAGCGAAGGACTACCTGTTAAGAGATTAGCAGGTTTAGGTACAAGGCTGCACAAAAGGAAACACTGGAAATAAGATTCCTATGTTTGATAAAGGGACTATAGCAATATTATACATGAATGCCTTTGAATAGTTGCGATATGCACAATACAGTGTCCGAATCAGTAGCTAAAGCAAACATTGGATGGCCAGTGCCTTATGAATATATTTTTTATCTGTATATATTACACAGATAAAGGTGTATTTTATGATGTCATTTTATGTAATGATTTGTAAAATCTATACCAATTGGAGACCTTGTTACAAAACAATAAATGTATACAGATACAATACCTTCTGTCTTTTTTCCCCCCTACATTGGTAACCCTGTAAATGTTTGTTTTGGCAACATAGAATGTGCTAAAAGAGATTCTTTGGGACACTGCTTGTGAACGCCTGCATACTTTAATTGTCCATTGCTAATTATTAATAATAACAACCGTCATAAATGAATGGATGATTATTATTAATTACCAGTGTAGGGTCAAGATGGACTGCAATCTGTTCTAGAGGCATAGGGTCTGAAGAGTCGCCTTGAATGGGACATCAGTCCATCACAGGGTAAACAGACACATTCACTCACACATACACTGCGCACAACATAGACATCAGCACTCCTGTCTTTGGACTGTGGAAGGAAATGAGAGGACCGAGGGGGGACATGCAAATTCCACACAGCATGTTAGTCTACCCCATGTACGAATCCACAGCCCAGAAGTGTGAGGTAGTAGCACTACCTGCGGTGCCGATTTGCTGCCTCTGTCACGTTTCCCCCCAATGTTTATAAAGTTCCTTTACAAAGCCATTTGGTTTTCAACAAACTTGCCTATTCTCCCTTCACAAACAAATGGATAACTATTGAGAATCCCCTCTGCACATGATATTCTGTATTATTACTATTTGCTGACCACATGCTTTTATCCAGAGAAAATTACATGTGTCTAGGTCAATGGCACAAACTTTTCAAGGTTTCAGTTTCTTGCACGAAACCTTGAATCTACAAAAATCATGAAAATTGTGCTTTTGAATTTGTATCATTTTGGTTTGTGAAACCCGCACTGCTTTGTGTGCTAGTAAAGATGGCAGTTGCTGCCATATGGAAAAGACCTCATATTATTCAGAGTAATCACTTGAAATGTCAGTTTGCAGCCAAAGCCAACATGTCCACTAATCTTAGGCTTCTCAAATTCTCTAATCCTCCTGCAGGAATTTACTGAACTTACAGCTTTCTGGGGTGATGTGCTGCATTTCTGTATTTCACAGAATTTCCAAAAACGTATCACACATTTATATGCTCATTTCAGTGGCCCTCTTTAAACATTTGTGAACAAATTGTACAAGTTGATTTTCTTAATGTCTGTGATGTCTGATGGTGGCTAAATGGCATTCCAGGTGATGAAAAAATGCAGAGGATGTTTGTTTTTTAGACAGTTCATGGGTATGCTGATACATACAAGCTGTTATGTGATCAGTGAAAAAAGATATGTATTGGGAAATATGTTATCTAGGATACAGTCGTCTCAAAACAGCACGTATATGACTGTAAAAGATGTTTATTCAAATCAGTTTTGTAGTTTATGTAAGTATTTGAGCAATTGTCATATAACTACTGGGGATAGTTGTTTAAATTCTTGCCAGCAGTCATTTATTTTTTTCCCCCTATTAAAAACGCATACATTTTTTTTTTTTTTTTCCCCCTCGGGCTATATAGATTCATTATGAGGACTGTAGATCAGCTTTGTGGCTTGCGGTCAAGACTAAAGAAAGACTTCTAAAAATGCAATCATTCACATTTTTCCTCTTTTATTTTTCTCCTCATAAGACCCTACTTCAGTTTTTTCTCCAATAACACCAGAGTTTAAGGCCTGGAGGCACCAGGAACTGAACCGTGTCACATGGGCTGATGGGTTCATGCACTCTGCCACAATACTTTGGAAGTAATTTAAGAATGGGTCTGAGGAAGTCTGAGATGTGAGCTCTGCAGTTATGGTTGCTAATTGCTCGGAATTTTTTAATCTATGCAGTGAAATATGTCAAAACGTTATTTTTCAGCTTTTTTCCTGATCTGCCCGACATTATGAAAAGCATTAGGAATAACACTTAATTTAACGTAAGCAGCTGATTTACAGAGTGTGGATATACTCATATTTTCAGAGGAAGTTGAAGTCTTGCCAGTAACCATTTTAACTGCTTGAGTTTCCTATGAATGAAGGAGCTATATTACAGGGTATTAAACCATTGGGAGGTTTTACTACACTGGGGTAATAATTAGGCCCGAGAGCACTAAGGCAACACGAATTATTTTTTGAAAACCTTCTCAGGCTCACTCCTTAATATAGGTCCTTGTCCAGGTCAGAAAAGGGGTGTGGGGTACAGCTGTGGTGTAGACCCATATTATGGGTGGTCCCAAAAAGAGCTTGGTCTGTTTGTTTAGCAGAAGAGGAAGATGTAACAGATGTTTTTGTGCAAAATGGATCTTTGCCATTTAGGTTAGAGCCATAATAGAGGGCTGATAAGAGCAGTCTGCTCTGTGGTGTGATCTGTGGTTCATTACAGATCAGATCCACACCAGTTATTTAGTTGATAGGCTCCTCCTCCAGCCTTCCCCAGGAGAGCTCTCATTGGAGACTGGCTCATCAATCACAGCACGCAACCACTTGCAAATACCTCACGTCTGTAGAAAGTGCTGGAAGCTCATCCAACTTTGTCAGACATGTTTCTCCTGATCATCCTTTGAGAAATGTTAAGGTTTTTATAATATTTTTACTGTTTGTAGTGCTATGTGTTTAAAAATCATTCACCTCTGTTCTCTTTGGACTGGCCACTATTTCTGTGGAAATTTGTCTCACCTGGGACTATCACTAGTGTAGGGACCATCTTGAGGGGGGGGGGGGGTTCAACTGTTCCACCTGTCCTGACACCTACAGCTAAAACCAACAGGCTCCAGCATTGAGCCTTCAAGATCACCTGAGTCCCTACGTTCCAATGTAACCTAAAGTACGTACAAGCTGGGCGGTCACTGCAGCGCATTTAACTGCATGAATCGGGATCAGCTCCAAACATCTGTGCTCAGGGTATTCTGCATCCTCTGGGTGTAGTATTTGCTATGCTATAATTGTACAATGATCTGAAGTGACATTGAAGTAAGATAAGATTTCGACTTTAACTTTGATTTATAGCTTAAAATGGACTGATGATGTGTAGTGTTAAGAAAACGGGCTGTCAGACATGCAGGATCCCAGATGATAAATTCTGACCTTTAATTTCCAGCCCACAGAATGTTTGGAATGCATGATTTTTTTTCTCACTGCAAATAAATGTTTACTAAATACCTAGAATGGCCAAATGTGTTACGAAAATTTATCAAGCAAACACATGTCCATAATAGGCATGTGAAATCTCTTCTCAGAAGTCATCCTATGCTGTATATTTTCCTGGCATTGCCAACATCTGCTTGATGTGCATGTCAGAAGGAAGAGTCAATGGAGCAGGACTGGGTATCAACATCTGCTTCCCATGATGCACCACTGTTTGGGGGATGCTTCTGATGACAGATGTTCTAATCTGCAGGAAACGACTTGTCAATGAGTGGTTTTGAGAACATGAAGATGAAGTTAGCCCTTCCAAACACCAGACCTCAGTCTCATGAAGTATTTTGTGGCGTGAATTGGAGGAATTCCTCTCTCAAAGGCAGCGCCAGAATTCCTGCAGGAGAACTCCAGATCACTGTTGACGTAGTACCTTGTGTCCTCACTGCCCTGGTTGCACTCTGGGCCCAAGTCACTCAGTGACATTTTGCTGGAGTTTCCATTTTACCTCCATCCCCAGTGTGTGGTCGCCTGATGATGTCATCTTTTGTTGTTTTTCAGTGTCACTAGGGGGCACTAACGTACAAACTTGACCCTGGTGATTCATGCCAGCTTAAATATTTATGGTAGCATTCTGTCTGGGTGCTTAAATTATTTAGCATTGCTTCAAGTTTATTAATAGAATGTTCCTTGATTCTAAAGAGCTTTCAGTGGGGGATTTGAGATGGAAAGGCTCTTAGTGTCACCCTGATGTGTCCGAAGAAACTTTCTGGCTGCTAACAGAATTTACTTGCAGAAGGCTTTTTGGTGCTTAAAAAAGATGCTCTAGACTGAATTCTGTGTTGCCACCAACTATACACATTATTTATAGCCATAATTTTCAGATGAACTGAATATGCTCAGCATTTCATGGTCCTCGCTGGTAGCATACGCAGCTAGTTAAGTGTTTCGGTTATTATTGATTCCCCCAAAATGTTCACTGCCTCTTCCTGCGACAATGAAGAGGCACTTTTTGTCCCGCTGCTTCTGAAATACACTCCCACGTAGCATTATGCGGTCCACTATAAAAAAAAAAAAAAAAAAAAAAAAAAAAAAAGCTCCCCTTTA